>MJUU01066574.1:37466-64619 GCA_002080025.1 Modiolus philippinarum
AAAAGGGTAAAAAAAGTGGATATTAGTATGATGTGAATCAATGTTCGACCGTGGTAAAATATCGATATACCACAGCTTCCATAAATTATTTCGATTCTAATATGGAAAAATTCTTCCTTTTGTTTTTCAACTGACATATTGACAGCAATTACATCGCATTGTTTGTGTAGTTTTCGTGTCGTTTTGTTCTCTTTCTGTTATGTTCTTGTGAAGAAATGAACTATGACGTTGAATAGTACTGTGACTGTGACATCGTAAATTTTACCACGGGTCTGTTCCCTATAGCTAATGAAGCAGAACATATTAGAATTATTGATATATCATGAATCAGTTACAACATCACACTGATTGACCTGTTCAAGAAGGTCAGGCTGGGACACATTTATTGATCAACCTTAAGTTTCTTTAGTATACATGTATAATCTCCATTATCATGATTATATCTGTTTTTTTTCCAGATCAAGATTGAATTCTACAAGAATTTATGATACAATATCAGAGGAAGGTGGAACAGAAAACAGTATTTTATTATCAGCAAAGGTAAATATAGCTGTTTTAGTAAATATACTGAATGGAATGACAACTTTTAATGCAATATTTTTTAAAGGTCATCAAAACTCCTGTTTAAAAAAATTACTATTCAAATTATTATTCCCCTGCTTAGCGAAAGGGAGATTACATGTATGTAATACAGTCTGTCCATACCTCAAACATATGTATGTAATGTTCACATAAAGCTAAGGAACCATTATAGGTATAAACAAAATAAGTGTTGCGAGGTCATTATATAATGCAAAAATACAAAAGTAAGTAGAATGGTCAACCACTAATTGGGCAAAGTCAAAATAAAAACAAAAACAAGAAAAAATCTGAATTTAAAAGATTAAAAACTGGGTGAATGTCCATTCTGTTTACTGTAGGTACAAATTTGAAACTTGGCATGATTAAAGAGTATGATGTGGGAGGTGTGTTTAGTAGGGGAGTAATGATTCACCCAAGTTACGATGAACCACGATTTTTTTGTTCAGTTCGATTTTCGGTTCTTTAGACCTGTATTTCGATTCGGTTTTGATCTGGAATGTTCAGTATAATACAAACGAAAGCTAACAACTCAACCGCAGACAAAATGACCTGTGATTGCAGCATAGTCAATGCAAATAACATATTTCCACTATAATTGTGCCTACTTATGTAACCACTCACTACATGTATATACGTCAAAATATTCACGAGCAGTTGGCAACAGAAGCAGAAAATCTTCGTTTTTTTTTAGAGGAAATACTCTAATGTAAACTTCCGGTTTTAGCTGTTTGACTAATTACTGCTAAAGAGCAGTAACGAACAAAATCAACTACGGGCTTGTAATAGATCCGACCTGCCGACGGTAGTTTTTCAGTTAGCTTCAAATATGGAACATTCAGAGCTATTACATCTTAGACAGCTTTTGAACAGAGAGGATTATTTACAATAACTTAGATTTTTATACACTTCCAGTTTGAGTTTGCTAAAAATCACAAAATAATAAAGATCTGAGATTAGTTTTAAGTATCAGAGCTATAGTTGTTCGAGCAAACAAATCACTGGATTACTTTTTACAATAGAAAAACACTGAAAAATGCTAAATCAACTGGTACAATTTACAATTGAAGTAGTTTACATTAATTATATACACATCATAGAATGATTATTGTCATTTTCCGAGCTGTCACTGATAAAAAGGACGCAAGAATGAATCAAATCGAAACGTATAGTATCAAAGCCCTTGTATCGCGATACGTATCAAATCGTGAGGTAGGTGTATCTTTACACCCCTAGTGTTTAGCAGATTCAAAATTTTTTATGCCCCCAGATGGAGGATCGGGGGCATATTGTTTTTGTCCTGTCGGTGTGTCTTTTTAGCTCGCCGGTACGAATGTCCGGAGAGCTATTGTCATCACCCCGGCGTTGGCGTCAGCAAAACTTTAACCTGGCTTGTGGAATTGAGACCTTAATAGCTAGGATGTTGATATTTGGTATGTGACTTCCGTGTGATGAGAGCTTTCTTCTGGTACTATACTTGTAGACATTTTGACCTTGAGCTTGCCCCTAGAAGGTAGGCTTTTAGAGGTAGGGTGTTTATATTTGGTATGCAACTTCCTTATGATGAGAGCTTTCTTCTGGTGCCATACTCGTAGACATTTTGACCTTGACCTTGCCCATAGGGCAATTTTTTAAAAACTTTAACCTTGCCTCTAGAAGGTAGGCTTTTAGTGGTAGGGTGTTTATATTTGGTATGTGACTTCTTTATGATGAGAGCTTTCTTCTGGTACCATACTTGTAGACATTTTGACCTTCACCTTGCCCTGAGGGCAATTTTTAAAAAACTTTAACCTTGCCTATAAAAGGTAGGCTTTTAGTGGTAGGGTGTTTATATATTTTGTATGTAACTTCCTTATGATGAGTGCTTTCTAATGGTACCATATTTGTAGACATTTTGACCTTGACCTTGCCCTGAGGGTAATTTTTTTAAAAAATTAACCTTGCCTCTTGAAGGAAGGCTTTTAGTGGTAGGGTGTTCATTTTTGGAATGTAACTTCCTTATGATGAGAGCTTTCTTCTGGAACCAAACTTGTAGACATTTTGACCTTGACCTTGCCCTGAGGGCAATTTAAAAAAAAAACTTTATTCTTGGCTCTAGAAGGTAGGCCTTTAGTGGTAGGATGTTTATATTTTGTATGTAACTTACTTATGGTGAGAGCTTTCTTATGGTACCATATATTTAGACATTTTGACCTTGACCTTGCCCTGAGGGCAATTTTTTAAAAACTTTAACTTTGCTTCTAGAATTAAGTTGTTTAATGGTAGGGTGTTCATATTTGGTATGTGACGTTCTTTTGATGAGAGCTTTCTAATGGTACCATGTTTGTAGACATTTTGACCTTTACCTTGCCCTGAGGGCAATTATTTAAAAACTTTAACTTTGCTTCAAGAATTTAGTTGTTTAATGATAGGGTGTTTATAATTGATATGTGACTTTCTTGTGAAGAAAGCTTTCTATTACTTTCGAATTTATTGTGCATTGAGCTTACTGGAATCCCCAGCGAGCTATGTTGTCTTCTGACAACTCTTGTTGTTGTGTGTCTGTTTGTCTGCGTCTGAAACTTTAACCTTGGCTATAACTTTTGAACTATGTAAGATAGACTTTTTATACTTAGCAAGTCAATAGGTCTAGTCAAGAGGAATATAAATATGCAAAAAAAATTAGGTCAGGTCAAAGGTCAAGGTCACAGGTTATAAAAGGGTTAAATTGGCCGTTTTCACATATTTGACTGTAGAACCTTTATTATTTGTCGTATTTAGAGGGGGTTTGCTTTATTTTATTGCTAATGAAATTGCCCAACTGTTGTATGCTGACGGATTTGAGATAGAATTTACCGTTTTTCAGAAACAAGAGGCCCAAAGGGGGCCAAACAAAATTTCTTTTTTTTTTTCTAAATTTTGTCAGAACTTGATGCAGTATTTTTCTGTAGGTTTCTTATAGCAAATTTAAATAGATGCATTGAACAAATAAAAACATTTTCAATAAACAAGAGGCCCAAAAGTGGCTGCACCCATTTCAGAATAAAGGGGTAAAATTGGGAGTTTTTATTAAGGAAATAAATAGTTTTTGTACTATGTAAAATAGACTTTAATACTTGGCAAGTGTATAGGTCTAGTCAAGAGGAACATAAATATTCCCAAAAAATTAGTTCAGATGGAAGGTCAAGGTCACAGAGGTCAAAAAGTGGTAAAATTGGCAGTTTTCCCCATGTAATTGACTAGAATCTGGGGGCATATGTAGTGTTTCACAAACACATCTTGTTTAAACATGGAAGATATTGAAGAATATGTACAAACTGCCTGAGACATTCTGTTTTTACTTCTATTGTTACCCTTCCTTTTGAAGTTACAACATGTACAATGGTCACTTTTAGGTCTTCAAAGATAGCACATTTTCTCAAACTTCATAGTAAAGCATACCTAGAGGGGGGTGAGTGAGTATATGTATATGCTCATTATCAAATGCATATGGTCCAAATACTCAGATGGTCTGAACAGTAGCTAAAGCTTGCAGTAAGTTGGTTAGGATGGTCATTATATGCCAAAAATAATTATATGTTGTGAGTACTGTCTCCTGACTGGCTGAAATAGTATTTCAAGTGTAGCTGATATAATTGTAAACCCAGCTTACTTTCTTTTGTAGAATTTTATAATATCTTAATTATATCCAGTTTGATATAGATATTGCAGCAGTGACTTCCACAATAGAAAATTCTGAATTAGATAGGAATGACCCTGAACAAGAAATCAGGAAATCTTTATTCATGAAAAAGTCAGGGTTTAATTTAGACTAGATATCACAGTAACATAAAAATTTCCCTTTGCATGTTATTTTTAAGTTGTTGTATTTGTCCTTTCATTAAATACATGTAAAACTTCTCATAAAACACACAATGTTGTGTGAAAGAAAATATATTATTTATTTCAGAAAAGTACTAAACTAAAGAAACAAAAGAAAGGGAAAAACAGTAGTATTTTATCCAACATATCAAATACAATGCCTCCACCTAGTGGTCCACCTCCCTCTGTGTATAGAAATGGGTGAGTATACATTGTACATGTATATTAAGCACAATGCCTCCACCTAGTGGTCCACCTCCCTCTGTGTATAGAAATGGGTGAGTATACATTGTACATGTATATTAAGCACAATGCCTCCACCTAGTTGTCCCGCTCCTTCTGTGTATAGAAATGGGTGAGTATATATCAAATACAATGTCTCCGCCCATTGGTCCTCCTCCCTCTGCGTATATAAATGGGTGAGTATATATATCAAACACAATGCCTCCACATAATGGTCCACCTCCTTCTGTACATGTATATAGAAATTAGCAAGTAGATATATCAAATACATTGCCTCTACCTAGTGGTCCACCTCCTTCTGTGTATATAAATGGGTGAGTACATATCAAACACAATGCCTCCACCTAGTGGTCCACCTCCTTCTATGTATATAAATGGGTGAGTATATATATCAAATACAATGCCTCCACATAGTAGTCCACCTCCTTCTGTACATGTATATAGAAATGAGCGAGTATATATATCATACAATGCCTCTACCTAGTGGTTCACCTCCTTCTGTATATAGAAATGGGTAAGTATACATTGTTAATGTATATTAAGCACAATGCCTCCACCTAGTTGTCCCCTTCCTTCTGTGTATAGAAATAGGTGAGTATATATCAAATACAATGCCTCCACCTAGTGGTCTACCTCCTTCTGTGTATAGAAATGAGTGATTATATATCAAACACACTGCCTCTACCTAGTGGTCCCACTCCTATTTTTTATATAAATGGGTGAGAATATATCAAACACAATGCCTCCACCTAGTGGTCCTCCTCCCTCTGTTTATAAAATGGGTGAGTATATATATCAAACACAATGCCTCTACCAAGTGGTCCCCCTCCTTCTATGTATAGAAATGGGTGAGTATATATATCAAACACAATGCCTCTACCTAGCGGTCCCCCTCCTTCTATGTATAGAAATGGGTGAGTATATATCAAACACAATGCCTCCACCTCGTGATCCTCCTCCTGTGTATAGAAATGGTAGAGTATGCAGACAGTTTAAAGTTTTTGATACATCAAATTGTCACGTGATTAAGTAATCTGAAATCAGATTAGGGTATTTTCTTCAATGAGGTCAATGAGAAAAGATATGCTTGAATATTAAATGGAGGCAGAGGAGGGATATTTCATATTTACAGCACTTGAAGCGTTGTTAAAATTGAGGGACAGTTCTCTACCAGTAGGTGTTTTATGAATGCACAGCCGAAATTCCACAGCATTAAAATTGGAAACAATTTCAAGATCATTCTGTCATCAGAAAGCAATATAAAAAATAAAAAGTCAGATAAGTAAAAGATAAACATAGGATGATATAAGTAGCTTTGAAAACGACAAATAATTCGGTCTAAGGTAAATACTGACATCAAACTGCAAAAAAAGAAACTAGATGAAATATAAATAAATTGTAAATCTGACAAGAATTCATTTTTGTCAACTTGGATTATGATTGGATGAACTAGTTAGTATTTGAGTTGAGATATGTATAAAGGTCATTTTGCATTCATTACGCTGAAAAAAAGGGATTAATATATGTTTTACTGGTATTTTTTATTTTTCAGATACTACACACCTGTAAACAGAGGGTTGGCAGCAGCTGGATGGGAGACTCCTTTAATTACGCCAAAATTTGATCCTAGGTGAGTTTTAACTGAATGGTGAGAATTTTTGTAAAATCTGTTGTTTTCCACAATCAAAGACTTTGTTGGGATTTTGTACAATGGTGGTTTATTTTTGTCATCACAGTTAGGCATTATGAAAATTTAACTCATTCAGGTATAAAATTCTGTTGATTTTCCATAAAAGGATCATGATTCCCAACCCAAAAATATTGTCAAATTATGTCATATTATAATAGTATTGCATCAGTACATGTATATTGAGGGCTATTCCAGTAAAAATTACCACCAGGGGGTGGAACGCCACTTATTTTTATACCCCCCACCAAGAGAAAAAAAATTAAATATATAATTACACTATTAGGATACAATAGAAATTTACCCACCACCAACAGAAAAAAAACATGGTGTTCCACCCCCNCCCCCCCCCCCCCCCCCATTGGGAATTTTAAATGGAATAGCCCTGATAAGTTTTACAAGAAAAATAATATCAAATTAATTACCTTGATAATGAGTAGCTTTGACCTTTGTTTCATGCTCAATTCACTTTGGTTTCAATTTGACTTGAGATAAATTCCTCACGTTATATCAAATTACATGTGTATGTCTTGTAGACACATTTTATAATTTACATTTCATTTGGTTCTTTCTTATAAGAACTAGTATATGCCTATTAGAAATGTGAAATGTTTTTGGTATTAGACTTTGTGATCTTCACCCTTAGTATGATAGTTAAATATACTTTTTACCACCTAGAGTATTATAACAATAGACGACTTTCTAGTTGGTGACTTTTCCCCGAAAATTTTGACGTCATAATATAGATTTTCCAACGTCACAATGTTCATTGATGCAATTTACACCATTTGACCCCAGGTCAGCTGGCACAATTCATTCATAAAAAGAAGTAAGAAAGTGGTCTGTGATACAAATGAACTTCGATGGCTTAAATTCCAAAAGGAACGGAACACATAGAAACAGATCAAGACAAAGTGGTGTTCAAGATATGGAGATCTAACTATGTTTAATTACAGTTTGAACCTTCGAAGTTCTACTGTACATTGTACTTGTAGCTACTGTTACCTGTTACTTTATTTTCAGGTTACCAGTAACTCCTGCACAGATGAGGGATGCCAGACCTGGAGAAGTTTATCTGTCATTAGGGGGAAGTCCCATCCGTGACCCTGTAGCCACTATGCAGGTACTGTAGTTATATAGAAAGATGATAATGTATGAAGCAATGGTATAAAAACTTAGTAATTTCACACTTTACTCTTATACTTTTTGTGATCCTTGAAAAAGTCTTGAAAAAAAAAGCCCCTTTGCAAATCTTGATCAAAATCTAAATTGGACCTAGCAAAAATTTCCAAATTAATTTCGATGTCAACCATACAAACTACATACTGTTCAAAGTTAGTCACTTTAAGGAGGTTCGCTCCTCGTGTTTTGGGATTTCTGACAGATTTTCGGAATTCTCAGGTTTTATCCATTTAAAACTATGATAATTTTTTGCCCATGGACCCCTTATTTTTTCCCATTATTTCATTTTATTTAGAAGCATTCTGTAAAAATTTCATTAAATGTTATTTATTCTGTCACATTCCTTCATAGCTAAACCTTGTTAATGTTAATCCTATGAAAAATCCATGGAGTTCAGTTTTCTGCCAAATTTTCAATCACTTAAATCTCAAAAACGAGATCATCAACCTATCATTTTTTTTCACTCAAATTACTTGGTTTTTTTTTTTTATATTTTCTAAATTTATTTTACAGACAGGATTATTTTCCTATTTTTTCTACATTTATTTTACAGACATGATTAATTTCCTATTTTTTCTATATTTATTTTACAGACATGATTATTTTCCTATTTAAATAGGAATTCCTTTTTTTTTTTGATACAGAAAAAAATTTCAAAAGTTGTTCAGTTTTGCAGAACCAACAGGAAATGATGTTTTCACAGGGCTAACCCCTACTTTCCTATTTTTAGTCCCCTACCAGCTTCGCCGAAGGGGACTTTAGGTTTGCATTCCGTCAGTCTGTTAGTCCGTCCGTCAGTCTGTCACACTCAAGTTTTCCGGACTTTTTTCCCATACCATTAGAGATATTTATCTAATATTTGGTATGTAAGTCTACTACCATGAGTTACAGATCAAGTTTGAGTTTGGTTCCGGTCCATTTATTATGGACGAAGTTATGAGCCTTTGACTTATAAAATTTTGGTAAAATATAGGTTTTCCGGACTTTTTTTCTAAACCATTCCAGAAATGATGCTAGTATTTGCTATGCAAGTCTGCCACTATGAGTTACAGATCAAGTTCGAGTTTGGTTCCAGTCCATTGATTTTGGACAGAGTTATGGGCCTTTGAATTAGAAAATTTTGGTAAAATATGGGTTTTCCAGACTTTTTTTCTAAACCATTCCAGATATGAAGCTAATATTTGCTATGTGAGTCTACCACTATGAATTACAGATCAAGTTCGAATTTGGTTCTGGTCCATTGATTTTGGACAGAGTTATGGGCCTTGGACTTAAAATTTTGGTAAAATATAGATTTTCGGAACTTTTTTTTTCTAAACTGTTTCAGATATTAAGCTAATATTTGCTATGTGAGTCTTCCACTATGAGTTACAGATCAAATTTGAGTTTTATTTCATTCCATTGATATTTGACCGAGTTATGGGCGTCGAACTCAGAAAATTTTGGTAAAATATAGGTTTTCCGGACTTTTTTTCTATACCGTTCCAGATATGAAGCTGATATTTGCATTGTTAATCAACCACCATGGGTTACAGATCAGGTTTGAGTATGGGTTGGATCCATTGATTTTTGATGGAGTTATGGGCCTTGGGTTTGGAAAACTTCTTCTTTAACTATTTTTGCTGGTATAACAAAGAATTATTCCACCGGTAGGGGACTTCTGTATTGCCTTGCAATGCGATCCACACTTGTTTAGGGGGGATTTCCTATTATTTCATATTAGTACAAAAATCATGTCTGATTTTAAATCCTATTTATTTTCAAATGGAGTAGCGAACCCCCTTAAATTAAGTTTCTGTAGATGGTCATTTCGACAACTTATCTTCAGTGCAGATCAAATCAAAACATTTTGAAGACAAATACTGGAAGGTGTATTAAAGTTGATAGAGAAAAAATAACCAACACAATCTAAACGAAAAGACAAAATTATATAAGGGCTATTCCATTAAAATGGATGTGGGGTGGTAGGAAGGGAAGTTTAATGATCGGATATGGGTCGTAGGTCATTCTTAGCATGTTCCCATTAGTTTTATGTAATTATCAGTTTGTTGGTTGTGGGGGTACTTTGAAAGTCCCTTCCTACCTACCCACATCCATTTTAATGGAATAGCCCTAAGGAAAAAGCTTTGCTTAAGAGATACTCCTTAACAAATTTAGATATTGTACTGACTACTAACAGTCCATATGAAGATACTAAGTGGTATTAAATAACTAATTGAAAATTTGATTCTTTTTTGTCATGCATGAATTTTATTTTCTAATTTTAGAAAGTTTTACGTGATAAAGAACAAGAACTTTTGGAACAGTTTGAATCGCCAGAGAAAATAAAGAACGTTTTAAGTGCTTTGTCCAGTATCATAGGAAAAGCAAAAGAAAATGGAGAGTAGTGAAGTGTAAACATTGTTTTATTTGTATGACTAGTGTTTTATTTAATGTGTACAGTGTACATTGACAGACATTTTTAATGACAGATATATTTTTTATGCTGTACATGTAGATGCTTTTTTTTTTAAGGTAAATGTATATTTAAATGTTATTCCACTGAATTGTCATGTAAGATATTCAGATGGTTGTTACTTCATATTTAAATCTTTCAGTTAATAAGATTCCTTGTAGAATACATAGTAAAATCATTATGGCAAGTTGTATGAAGCTATTTTAGGGTATTTAAAGATATATCGAAGACAATTGATACACATTTGAGAAAAGTAGAGTACTTATACTTGTAAAATTGTCTGTAGTGATATGCACAGAAAAAATCAACAATACTTATATATTCTATTTGATATGACATTTGAAAAAAAGAAAAGAAACAACAGAAAATATTTTCATTGAATTTTCAGGGAAAAAAAATGGCTACCTTTTGCTCAAAATTCCTGTAATTTTGCCTTTTGTTTTCAAAGAAAATAGACAACTGTTCATCTATTCCAAAGAAAACAAATGTTCAGAAAAAAGATTGTGTCCTTCATTCAAGCCTTACTGTCACCTCCCAAATTTCCAATATTGGTAGAAAAAAATGTTTTTCAAACATATCTTAAAATGTAAAGCAAAAACTTGTTTGACCTCTATTCAGTTCTGTACTTTTGAAATATTGATAGTGTGGGACTACGATACTTGGTATATATTAATCCATTGAAGTGATATAATAGTAACCTGTATAGCAAGAATTCATAATATAGACTTGCATATAGACAATATTCCACTTTCAAATTTTTGGGTAATTGTCGACATCTTACCCCAAATCTACTGGAAACTGGTACCTGACGTCGGTTGAGCGTAATCTAGGAATTCTCCTATTTATTTTCTTGACCTAAAATAAATTGGTTGGAAATGACCCGCCTGGGATAAAATGTTGATTTATGACATGTTCGGCTTTTTTCCAATCATAAACACCTTTCATATCTTGATAGAAGAATTTATTCCCTTTGCCCTTATACAGCGGGACGCCATTTTTACCCCGTTTGACCTCTTTGACCTGCCAATCTAATACCTGGAATGTCCTGAATTGGACTTTGGAAAAACGTTTATTGAACAACAATAGCTCTGAACAGATGTTAACTTAAAGGTACAAAATCTTGCAGATACATTGCATATTTCAGTAATTGGTCCTTATTTTGCAAGCATTGAATTGTAGTTATTATACAGCTGCAGGGTGCGATAAGGTCCTGTTTACCAATACTTGATGACTGAATTACTTCCACTTTCAATTTTAGCATTCATAAAATATTTCTTGAAGAACTAAAATTAACTGCAATTTCAGTATTTTATTATTTTACACTTGTCAGACCTGAAGTAAACCCTACTGAACCATGACATTTATGTACTTGACTTCATATGAATTTTTAGCTCACAACACATGGTTTGTTTAAGTAAAATGTACACAAAACTGTATCTTAGCAATTTGTACATGAAACACAAATAATTCTGTGCAAAAAATTTGTTAAGTTTTTAAAGCAAATACGGTTTTCAAATAACATTTTCTGTAGTTGAAATTAAAGTAATTTAAAAGCAAACAAATCTTAATGTAGAAATATTATACATATGAAACATGATAAACACTTGTGATAAAATATTGACAATGAAAAATATGTCACATGTACTTAGATTAAATATGTCTTTTGTCAAAACTAAAGTGTGTTCTAAACATTGGCACAAACATTTTTATCCTTGAACATAACATAAAAAAAGAATTGGAAAAAAATCATTGTAAAAATGAATTTTGTTATCAACTTTGTATATCTATTTGATTACTACTTCAGAAAATGAATAATTATAAGGATCAAAAACAAGTACAATGTACTTTTACATCTTTTGATTGGTAAAAATTTCAACTGCTTTGGTAACACAAAATTTATACAATCTATTACATGTATTATTTTAAGTTTTGACAAAAAATGGATGCAGATATTTTATATAACTTGATTAATGCTGTATTTTACTATGCTATGTATTATGAGTATTTTGTTATGCTGTGTTACAAAAGCTTATGACAAGTAACACAGTGACATTGGAATTAGTTACACGATAATGTAAAAAAAAGTTTGAATCTTAGCACTTTAGATTAATATTGTAGAACTGGAATTTTATTTCTTTGTACATGTATCTATTGTACTAAATTAATTTTTTGAATATCATTATTTTTGAAAGACAAAGTTACTATGTATAGAGATTAACAAAAAATTAATGCTTGGATGAAAATTCAATATGTACAGTTAAAACCTACATTTTGTGATCATCAGAAAAATAACTATTATTTGGCATATATTTATCATGTATATTAAGCCTAAGCTAAAAGGTTGTCCATTTATGGAGACCTATATTGACACATGTGGCTGTGTAATTTGGATTTCTCTAGAATTTAGTGCTGGAACATCTTGTTGGACATCGTATATCAGACAGTCTGTATGTGTGACCGTCCATGTGAAAACCAGTCTGTAACAATGCTGTTTCTTGGCTATATCACATTTGTCTTTGGTATTTGGCACACTTGAAGGCAATGAGTGATGTACCATATACCTTTAACATTGAACTTTGTCCCAAGGACAGAATATAGCTTTCTTAATGACAAAGTTGTATATGTGTAATTTTTTCTGCCTTTTGCAGTAACTTCGGTATTTTATTATTTGTTACCACAGGGTCCATGCCACAGCTAGTGTACTGTTAGTCCCTGAGGGTATTCACCCGCCCAATAGTCAGTACTTTGGTGGTGACCAGCAAGACGATTTTATATCAAAACTTGCAGTATCTAAATTTGTGTAAATTTTGTTGAAAACTAAGGAGTATCTCCCTCATGCAAAGCTCTGTCCAAAGCTGATTTTGGATTTCCATTTAGATCATATTTGGTTACCTGTTCTCTATCATTTTTTTAATATCTGTGAGTTTATGATGTTTTAAATGTTTATCTGCACTGAAGAGACATATAAGTTGTCAAAATGGCCTTATGTAGAAACTAAATATACAGGAACTTCAGTATTTTATTGTTTGCAATAGGTATGTTTATAAGCCAGGTCAAGATGTCATATCTCTAATGATAAGTAATAGAACTTGATCTTGAACTTCAAACTCAAGGTCAAATTACTATCCAGAGATAGAATCTGCATCTACGTCTACGTCCACATTTGGGTGTATATCTTTGAAATTATGCATGGTAGAATCTGCATCTACGTCTACGTCCACATTTGGGTGTATATCTTTGAAATTATGCATGGTAGGTTCATCAAACTATGTATGCAGGTGCATCTTGGGTTGACTCATAGCCTCCAGGAAAAATGGGTCTCCTTGACCTATATTTTCTGCTTGATTGGCTTCCATTCAAATTTACATCCAAGTTCATATCTCAGTCAGTATACATGGTAGGATCATCTAACCTTGCATATGCATGCATCCCTGATGGTAGGTCAGCATCCTGGCAAAATTTGGTCACTTTGACCTATATTTTACGCTTGATTAATGTGCATTCAAGTTTTCGGACTAGTTCAGATCTCAGTCACTATACATCATAGGATAATGTAACCTTGCATATGCATGCATCTCTAATGGTAGGCCAGCATCCTGACAAAATGGCCACCAAAAAAGGCGGGAAAATTCAACATTGTCCCATTTCAATTAAGTTTAGTATTCAAGTGGTTGCTACTTCAAAAGCAGTTTTGAAAATTGTTTGTTGACTGCCATTTTCAAAATGGCTGCCAAAAAAGGCAGGAAAATTCAACATTGTCTGATTTCAACAAAATTTTGTTTCCAAATAGATATTGATGTGGTAACTTAAAGATATGGTGTTAAAGATTGTTGTTGACCACCATTTACCAAATGATGTCTCGACTTCAAAACTGGTGTTGAAAGTGGTCCTTAGCAAGACTGTTTTTGTAAAAAAAAGCACAACAAAGAAATATAGTAAAACATGATCAGACTTTAAATACAGTTCAAGATATTGGTGGTGTTCGAGCTACTCAAGTTTGAGAGACTGAAGTTCAACTGTATAACTTACAATGTTAACTTGATTGTGGCAACTGAAAGTCAGGTGAGCGATACAGGCTCCAGGGAGCCTCTGGTTCTTTCAGGAGGTTAGAATCTCGTGTTCCTTAACATAGTGCTTTGAATTTGGTTATGTGTTTTGTAGCAATCTAAAGAAAGTGTTGTTCTGTTCCTTGACATTTCAGTGAGCCATCAGCCAATGCTTGCCAACGCTTGTTAATCTAATATATATTGAATGGAAACATCTTATTTTTCTTTTCATATTTTTACAAATGGTGGACAGGTAACAATACCATACAGAATAGGGTCTGAGAAAACATTAATTTTGTTTGATTTCCTTAAATTTTATCTCAAGATTGTCAGCTTGATAGTTGATACATACAATAATTAAAAAAATAAAAAGTAAAAAAGTGTGAAATCAAATATAAGAGCAATCTCTATCTTTCTCTCTTTAGTTGTCTTTGACAGTAACTTTATACCACCTTCGTTAAATATTGTTCTACCCAATGGGGAACATTAAGGTATATGATTGCTGAACCAATATTATTTACAGGCTTACAATAAATTATTGCTGCTAAACACTAAAAAAAAATTTATTTGGCTGATCATAAGTACATATGCTTGTATCAAACATGTGCATATGATAAGGATATTTCCTAGAAAAAAAAGATGGGTTTCCCTGGTTTAATCAGCCATATTCTGTTTATTGTGTTTTCCTTGTTGAAGAACTACTTTCATTCTATTTTTAGTGAAAAAAATATTTACTTTGATGAAAACCAACAGATTTCATTGCAAGTTATTGTAAAAACATTATTTATTTTGTTGCTTAAAAGGGGGATAACTAGACTTAACATTAACAAAGGTTTCATCATATTTTGTAGCAAATATCAGTTTTCTTTGAAACAGTTTAGTTTTTGTGTTGTTTATCTCAAAATTTTCCAAGCTTTCTTGATCATAGCTTTTTGGTCAGAATGTTCCATTGTTTGACTGCAAAAGCTTTAACATTGGATATACCTTTTGAATTGTTAGTGTTAGGCTCTCATATTTCACATCATTATCAGTATTCTTTGTGGTAAAAGACCTTTCAGTTGGTTCAATAATATTTGCTTTTGACCTTATCATGTGACATACTGTTCAAAATTAATGTTTTTAAGGTACATGTATATCTTTAAATGGAAAGTGCTTTCATATACATAAACGTTAAATTACTAGTAGTATACCAAAATTTTTTACCTAGACCTTGGCAAGTGACCTTCTTTTCAAGAATATGTGAAAACTTAATGGACTTTTGCACTTTTGCAAAAAAAAGTAAGTCATAAATGATTCTTATTTTCATATCAAGTATTTTGTGTATTGACTTACATATTGTTGATTTTTTTTATTTTGGCTTTTTCGAGCTGCCAGATTTTTTTTTTTTAGTTTATTTATTATTCATGAAAGTCATTCATGTGACTCTGATGGGCTTATTGCAGCTTCATATATAATTTTTTTTTTTGGCAGTTTAGTTAGTTACTAGTCATTCATGCCAGTTTGATGCATTAATTGGAGCTCGTATATTATAGTTGGTACTATGAAAAAGAAATTGTAAATTGTCATTCTTGCTAACTAGTCTGAAGTAACAAGATATATATTTATTAACATCAGTTAAACTGCTGTTATTTAGTGGTCTTGACAGTTAATTGTTAAAACCATAAGTATGAACAGGTCTGGAACAAAATAGTATTGCAGATAGATGAATTCTAAAATGAGAACAAGTTGATTATGATGTTTCTTAAATCATTAATTAGATTTTGCAAATGTTTGAAATGTTTGCAAACATTTGAAAATTAAGTTAAAAAGATGTGACAAATTTCATAATTGATTTATTTCAATTGTAGAATCTATTTTTTAATGACATAATGTAAAACACAGAGGATGGTATTCAGAATATTTTGGATGGAGATTTCACCAGACCTGGTCTCTCATTAATAAAAAAAAACACAAATGTTTCCCACTCTTGTCAGGGAATCTGAAAACAGGATAGGGATTAGAGATATCGTCATTTATTTATCTGTTCAAAGATTTGTTTTTCCTAGGTCTTCATTATAGAATATAGGAATGCATACCCTTGTAAGACTGATCAATAAATACTTTTGACATATATGTTAATTGTCTTTGTATTAAGCCTTTACTAAGCTAATGGTGAATTATTTCCCCTATTGACTGCCATCTTGGGAAAGGGGTGGATCTGCATGGCAAAATTTTTAAGAGAAGTATTGTGGCAAAGTTTATTCCCAATCGGCCAAATGCTTTTCAGAGGATATGATATATGAATGTACTCGAATATTAAGCCATGTTCAGCATTGGTAGCCAGTTTTGGATAAGATGCGGACTTGAAGTACATCTGTCCTTAAGGTGGCTATCTAAGATACATTGTGATTAATTTTAGTTCCAATTAATCCAGTTGTTTCAGGGGAAAAGATCTTTTAATGTTCTTTTCATAGGGTCAAATGTTTAACCATGTTTCCTGATGGTGGTCATTTTGTAAAAGAGATTGGCACCAAAGTAATAATACTTGATCAGCAACTCATTAATGACATTCATGCCATGTTTGGTTTCAATGCATTCAGTAGTTCTCTAGAAGATCTTTGCATGCATTTTTCTGTAGGGTCCAATGTTAAAATTAAGTTCTCTGCTGGCGGCCATGTTGGATGACAGATCAGCACAAGTAATAGCACTTGGTCAGTACCTCACAAGTATCATTCATGTCATGGTTTGTTTAAATCCATTCAATGGTTCTTTAGAAGAAGATTTTTGTATGCATTTTCCCATAGGGTCCAATGTAAGAATTGAGTTCTACACTGTTGGACATGTTGGATGACAGATCGGCACCGAAGTAACACCATTTGGTCAGCACCTCATAAGAATAATTCATGCAATGTTTTGTATTTAAAAATTAATTCAGGGGTTCTCTAGAGGGGGATCTTTGTATGCATTTCCCATAGGGTCCAATGTTAAACAATGGTCACAGGTAGAAGCCATGTTGAATGACGGAGCTGCACCAAAGTAACAACAATTGGTCACCTCTAATGCCATGTTTGGTTTAAATCAATTCAGCAGTTCTCTAGAAGAAGATATTTGTATGCATTTCCAAGAGGGTCCTTTGTTTAACTAAGTTCACCCCTGGAGGTCATGTTGGATGACAGATCGGTACAGCCGTACTAAAGTAACAACACTGGGTTACCGCCTTACAAGCATCATTTATACCATGTTTGGTTTAAATGGTTTCAGCAGTTCTTTTGTATGCATTTTCCCATAGGATCAAATGTGCAAATTAAGTTCACCGCTTGCGGTAATGTCAGATGTCGGATTGGCATCAAACAAGAACACTTGGTCAGCACCTCATAAGCTTCATTCTTGTCAAATTTTGTTCAAATCAATTCAGTGGCTCTGAAGAAATTCTTTGAAGGAAAAGTTTAGGACAATGGACACTCTATGCAAAGTGATGGCAAAAGGTCAACCTACCATAGCCAGGTGAGCTTAATCTACGGCTATGGTATTCACCAACCTAGTATCCAGTACTTCAGTGCTGGCCCAAGAACCGATTTTGTTTAAAAACTTGCAATATCCAAATTTTACAAATTTTGTTCAAAACCAAGGAGTATCTCATTCTCGCATAGCTCTGTCCTTAGCTTATTTTGGCTGAACTGTTTAGATCCTATTTGTTCTCTATCAGCTTTTACACATATTTCGGTTTATGGATTGCCAAATGTTTTGACTTGATCTGCACTGAAGAGACATAACTTTTTAACGTGAACACCCTACTTAGTGGCAGAATAGCTGCTATCCCGTAGAAGTAGAAATAGAGCATGTCGAAACTGGCGGAAGGGCCCCGCACTTTCGATCCTGAAACTCTGGGCAAAAGTAAAATTGAGATAAGTGTGGAATCAAATTCTGTTTGACACACTAATGTGTTGATACAGTAATTTACTGGACACAGTGATTTCTTGAAGTTTTGCTAAACTATATCATTTCTTAGCACCAGACTAAATATCAAATTATTTCTACTGATACAAGAAAAGAAATAATTTATAAATATTTGATTTATAGTTATAAACCAAGGTTCTGGCAAACAGGAAGTAGTCAAGCGGTCAACGTGAAAATGGCTTGAACAACACAACTTATTATTTCCAAACTTAAGACCAAATTTCAAAACATTCCCTCCAGTACAAGCCAAGAAATCTGTGACGAAAAGTTGGTTATGGTTAAAAAAATCAAAGTATTGGCAAACAGGAAGTGGATGTCCGGCATACATGAAAATCGCTTGCACAATACAACTCGTCATTTCAAGCTTCAGACCAAATTTCAAATTATTTCCTCCATTACAAGCCAAGAAATATGTGACGAAAATTTGGTTATTGTTAAAAAATCAATGTATCGACAAACAGGAAATGGATTTCTGACAAACTTGAAAATCACTTACACAATACAACTCATCATTTCCAAACTGCAGACCAAATTTCAAATCATTCCCTCCATTACAAGCCAAGAAATCTGTGACGAAAATTTGGTTATAGTTAAAAAATCAAAGTATCAGCAAAAATCGTTTACACAGTATAACTCGTCATTTCAAAGCCACAGACCAAATTTCAAATAACTCCTCTTTCAGAAGCCAAGAAATCTTTGACGGACAGACAGACGTACAAAGTGAAAACTATAGGATACTCGAATCTCGATTCGGGACCCAAGGGGCCCTTGTGGTGCTGATATAGCCGTCCATTTAATATACACTTCACGACAAACCAATGCGCCAAAATTCTCACATCCATTTAAGACCATTCATTTTACCTGAGAAATATTGTGGTTTATTATGGTTTTTGCATTAGAATGGGCCAAGATTTTTTTTAGAAAACATTCCCCCCCTGTAATCATGACAACATTTTAGGTGCATCAGACTCTAAATTTTGAATATGTGGCGTTTTGTACTGGTTAAGAATTTTTAAATTGTTATAAAATTAGTATTATAGTATAAGATTAGTATTATGACTAGATTCTATTACACAACTAACAATTTAAAGATTTCATTACACCTCTTTTTTCAATTTGATATAAACATCATATGGACTATCTATCCGTTCGTTTATGTGTTAAAAAGCAAGTTTTTGTATACTTAAATCGGTTTCCTACTCGTTCTTTTCTGTGTCTTATCGTCTGTTTGTCTATTTCTTTGTCCATGTGGATACCTACTATGGGCTTATATCCTTAATTCTTTCTTCCTGTCTGTCCGTGGATCACCACATATCCATACAATGACAGATCATGCGTAGAGGGCAAAGCTCACATAGTTCTGGTTGGGTAATATTATTGGGTCCACGGCTGGCTGAGGTCCCAGGGCCATGTATGTGGAGCCTGTGGCGCAATGAATAGATCCCGGAACCTAGTGCTGGAACCAACCGATTTATGAATAAATATTACTTGGCTTGACTTGAAGAGTCCAGTGATTGGAGCCCGGAGCTTAGCATTGGAGCCCTGAGACTTCGTGTTGGAGTCCAGGCCCTAGTGGTGGAGTCGGAGCCCTTGTTTTGGTGTTTGGACCCCACGTTTAAAAAAGGTCGGAGCGCCTAGCGTTGGAACCCGGAGACCTTGTGTTGGAGTCAAGGCCCTAGTGGTGGAGTCCGGAGGCCATGTTTTGGTGCTTGGACCCCATGTTTAAAAAGGGCTGGAGTCCGGAGCCCACAACACTTGATATCACCCAATGCTGGTGTCAGACAGGGAGACAAACATTAATAGACAATAGAAAGACCGAAGGTTCCCCCAAATAGACGAGTACTAGTGTATGGTCAGACAGGCATAACAGGCAAGTGAACATATTCAAACAAATGGAAAGGGCCAGTTTTTAAAAATAAGATGTTAAGTTGTGACCCAACAAATGGACGGAATAACATCTACAGATTTTCTTTTTGACATAATTCCTTGTCGCTGATCATGGCTGATGCGAGTGATTAAAATTTACGTAATAGTAATAATCATATGTCCCCAAAAAGGACCCTGAGACTGAAAACTTCATTTTCCTTTTCACCCTTTTACAGGTAGCTGTGTGGCCGGCGCAGATTCAGGCAATTAAATAAAAGTTCACCGAGCAGAGCGAGGCGCGAAAATTTTTGGGGGATATTTCTTTGTAAAACATCAAGATATTCATTAAATAAATACATGATTGTCCAGAAAGAAGGGGGTTCCAACCCCGGAACCCCCCCCCCCCCTGGATCCTGGATGGAGTTCTTCAACTTTCTCACTGAAATACTAATGGTATTTTTTTTTTGGAAAAGGGCATTCTAGTGTTTAATTTCAACACTATTAATTACCTAGAGTATAAGGGGAACCCCTGCCCAAATTATTTCTGAAAGGTGGTCTGAAATGGGACAAAATTAATAAAGTTTTCAAACACATTTCAAGATCTTTTGCGAAATAATCTGTCCAATTGGAGCACAATGGTACTTTAAGATACCTTCCATTAAAGGTATCCGGGGGGGGGGGTCCAGTTAGAACAAAACTTAGTCACAATGGTCCTTGGATTGCCCCAACGCAAAAGGTATCCTGCTGATCAGCACCTCATTTAAGATGGCCGTCAGCGGGAATATAGCTTATACTGGATAACATTCAAAGAAAATTGGGGATAGGAAGTCAGTAATCTAATTGGAACCAAACTTGATCATAAAAGTTCTTTGCTGACCCCTTTCAAAATGTGCATCTGATATCTCTGCATCCAATCCAATGTGGCCTATAGCAGGGAACATAGTTTAAACCCTGTTTAAAGCCAGAAACATATAAACCGTCTTATATGTCTCTGTTAAAGCTATCCGCCAGTTTAGCGGCGATCTTTCTAAATTACGTTTTGTCATATTCTTTTCTTTTTCAAGATAGTGGTCGTAGAGCTGTTCTGGGTTTCATTCGTATGTTTATTATACTATAGGGGAACGGAATAGAGAAAGGGGAGGTTCGGGTACCCATAAACCGTTTTAACCATACCGCTGGCTTCTGCTAGTACTATCCCGGGTTCTGTTTGTCTCTAGTCTGTTATGTGGTTTTTTTTCTAGCGCAACCCCCTTGTGGATAGTGGCATCTGATTGTAATTTTCGGCAAGTGTAGGTGTTTACTGTTATTTTGACTTTATAATCTGTATATGGGCCAATGATCTGATGTATAGAATATGTTCTGTGATCTGGGATATGGCATTTCGGACTTGGCACTCGAAAATCCCGCATAAATGTCAGTTACATAGTACTATATACTACGACCATGTCGAGGTGAAGATTTTGGCTATAGTCAGATCTGGAAATCCTACCTTGGAACTCGAAATCATGATTGGTTGCTGTTGATTAGTTTTACTCACAGATTTGATTTCCAAGAAATTTTGCATAAATTTGTTGAAATTCCTCTCAAAATTATGAGCGTGAAAAGCTTTTTTTCTCTTTTTTTTTTAAAGATGTTTGATAGATATCGCGTTTATTTCCTGTACACTGTAGGGAGTTTCCTTACACTAAATGAATTTCCTAAAAACACTTAAGACAAGTGACTTTATGACTACCACTTTCAAATCATAAGAAAATGTTAAATGTCTACAAATATTAAAAAAAAAAGAAGAAATCAACAAAGAAAAAAACATTTACAAACTAGAAAAACTGAACAAAGCTCACTAATGCACATCCCCGCTCTCCCATTTGATTCAGCAAATAAAAAAAATCAAGTCAAATCAATTTTTGTGTCGCCTGCTGTAAGCAGAGTCGACATAGAGGGATTACTATCCATCGTCTTACGTCGTCGTACTGCGTCGTCTGTCAGTTTTTGTATCTGCAACTCCTCCAAAACGGCTGGTCCGATTCCAACCAAACTTTCAGGATATGTTGTTCACCTGATGTAGTTGTGCACCTGATACTTAGAATTTTTGTTTCACAGATTTTAGAGGTTCACGGAGCCAAAATAGCTCATTTGTTAATCTTGTTAGTTTAAATCCACAATTCCATCATAAATATAAGTTAGATTTCATCCAAACTTGCAGGGTATGTTGTTCATCTGATCAAATTGCTCATCTAATATATAGAATTCTGGATTTATAGATTTTAGAGGTTCACTGAGCCAAAATTGCTCATTTGTTAATTTGGTTTAGTAATCTGGAATTCCTTCAATTTAACCTGCAAGTCATATTCCAACCCAACTTTCAGGTTATGTTATTCACCTGATATTATTGTGCACCTGATACTTAAAATTTTGATTTTGCAAATTTTAGAGGTTCACTGAGCTAAAATAACTCATTTGTTAATTTGTTAGTAAATCTGCCACTCCTTCAAAAATGTCTGTCAGATTCCAACAAAACGTTCAGTATATTGTGTATCACATTTGGTTATGCACAGTATACTAAAATTGTGTTTTACAGATTTTAGAGGTTTGCCAAGTCAACATAGCTCATTTGCTAATTCAGTTTGTTAATCTGAATAATTTCTTCTTCTTCAAGAAAAAAGAATCCACATTTCAAACAAATCTGCAGAATATGTTTTTCTCTTATCTAGATAATTATGCATCTGATACTTAAGATTTTAATACAGATTTCAGAGGTTTACTGGGCTAAAATTGCTCATCTGTAGTGCAGGCGACACAGGTGTTCCATGGAACACCCATCATTTTTTTTTAAATAGCTGGTGCACAATGGCAGTATGCACTGAACATTCTGTGAAAGTTTTATTGAATTTAACGAAGTGGTCTAGGAGGAGTTTTCGCCACAAAGTGTGTACCATTATCGAGCGGACAGAAAAAACGAACGAACGGATGAACTGACACAATGATCACTACATACCGCTCGCTAAAGCGGGGGAATAATAATGTATAGTGCAATTTCAAGAAGGGAGACTGTCCCACAAGTTAATATCAAATGACATTTTCCTGCGTTCTACATCTGGTGAGTAAACCATCCTATACTTTAAAAATTTCAATATGATAATAATATCTGTGGTGTTGACGACATTTTGTCGAAGTTATTAAAGTATTCATTTCTTCATTTCACAGCAGTACCCGATTCACCAAAACCATTCTGATTCGATATAAACCCGACGGAATTACATAAAATATCAAAAGAGAGTGAAACATCATCTTTCTATTACACTGAAGAGTCCAGTAAAGATAATATATGCCACATTTGCATGTTTTCTGGCATATCTGTAGTCGAACATGGCATGGCTGTAAATAGCCTTTTGCGTCCGTTTAAGCATAGATGTATTAGCCAAAGATAGAGCACTCCGGGCGAACAAACGTACTATCCTTGTTGCCGATATTTTAGCACCCACGTAACAAATTACTGTCTCGGAGTGTCCCAGCGTGCTTCTGATACTGAATTTTTGCACCCTCGGCATAAGTCTGAAACTGGTCGGCAATAAACGTGTTTGTTCATCACCTCCCGGTCAATTATTTACATTGACAACCATACATGTATTTTTAAGAGAGGTTGAGTTTAGTTATGATTATTAGCTTGTTGAATAACAACTATTTCCACAACTTATGTCTCTTCTGTGAAGATCAAGTAAAAACATAATTATGGAAATCCACAGATCCGAATAAATGTTACAAGTTCTGGGAAAAAAGACTAAATTGTGTTCTGTGCCTGCTGATAATGATATCAACTCAAATCAAAACATTTCGATATATGTTTTAATTGATAGCTTAAAGTATGAATTATGACAAAAAAAGGAGATTTAGCATCGAATGACTGCTGATGATTTCATAATGCAAATTGTGAATATAAATGGTATTTTCATTACTAGTATTATGAACATTTATTCCGAATAATCTGAGAATGTCTTTCTGAAAATGTTCTTTCTAATCAGGCGAAATTCTACGGTATGGCTTAAGGTTTCGTGATCCGTGAAGTCGACAATCGATTCTCAAAGAATTTTCTCATGAAAAGCCAGGCCATCATCGATTTAAAGCAAGTAAACGTTACATAGAGAAAGATTACTTTCAAATTAAATTTAAACAGAGTCACTGGGTCTCGTAATACTGGTCTCGTAATAGAAGACTAAATTTCCTGTCCCTACCCATTTCCTCCCTTTTCAAGTGGCAATCAAAACTCGCTGTCCCGGTTGGCCTTGTCACCTTTATTTTTTTCTTCTTTTACTTATAATTCTTTGAATTGATTAACTTGTTCTCGTCCTGATATAGCTAAAATATTTTTCACTGAACGTTAAACTCCAACTAGTCAATCAATCAAATTAAATAAATAAAAAAAAACACACAGTGAACAAAGCAGACGGACGGGTTGGCAAATATATAGTTTATTATTATATTTTGCCATGATAATACAACGGCTATATAAAAGTCCTTCTTTTTTTATTTCAATTTTTTTTTCGAATTCAATCAAATTCAACCGATAAAATTGGCTCCACTTTTAAACCCGATATCTTTTGTTGTCCAATGTTGTCCCTTTAGTGAAATATACCATCAAAGGGGCATTTAAAAGCATAATTTACCCATACAAGTTTTATGTTTAGGAAATAACCGGAACTTGAATAAAATTGAGGTAAAAGATACCTACCCAAACTGCACATTTTGGCAAATCACCATCTTCTTTCCTTACCCAAGGACGATTTTGACGAAAAAAAAAGATGATTAAATTGAGAAAAAAATTACCGTTATTACTTTAATTCAACTAATCAGCAGGTATATACTATCAATTTTCTCTAATTAAACTTAAATAACATTTCTTCCGATAAAGAGATAACTTCTGATTCGGTCGGCAACACACATCGGACATCAGAGGAGACGGATAACAGCTTGATTTCTTTGATAAAACAAAGGACATAGCATGGGGTACCACGGGGGGGGGGGGGGGGGGGNGGGGGGGGTATTCGGAGTGCTTTATCTTTGGCTAATACATCTATGGTTTAAGCAATTTTGGGAAGATGGTACTCCCCGAATGAAACTGAGAACCAAAACCCGGCATTTTTAGTGTATACACAACTGTCCTTCCAAGTTGCAATTAGTCTGTTTCTTGTGGTGCTATACAACGAATTTTAACAAAAATTTTCGAAGTGTTTCAAAATTGCAGTCAAGTGGCAAGTTAATTCAGTGCCTTAATTTTTTTTATCTAAAGCCATGCAATGAACTCAATTATGATAAAGTATAATATACTAGTAACATATGATCTGAGAAGATATAACGCATTTGTCAAAGGCACTGGCTGGAATTACCTGGAAAAGTAATCCTAATAAAAATAATTACTGTTACCTGAGACCGGAACAGCGACTAATTATGGGACCATCACCGGATAAGGACCTGTTTTAAATGAAGTAACAATAATTTCTACCCTTATTGTTACCTTGAGTTATTGCTATTCGTATTAAGTTACCATGGTAAATAGAAATATTGTTTCAAATTAAGAAATGTACAATACAAAGAAAATTGAATAAAAAAAAGTAAATAAATGTTGATATACTAAATGAGTTTTGTCTTTATATATAAATCGCAACCGGCCCTGATTTGAAAAGATATGAAAAAAATGGCGTCCTACATGTCAGAGAGGGCAGTGGATTGGGGAAAATATTCGATCCTTTTGACGAATTTAAAAATAAAAGGAGGTTTTACCAGGACACAAAATAGTATGCGATAGCTGTCTAGAATGGTATCACGTTACGTGTGCTGGACTAAAAAATGCCAACAAACATACTGGATGTGCAGGGAATGCCATCAGAAAAAAAATATGAGGTATATTTTATATTAATCGTATTTAATACTGATTAGTTACTCTTTATAGCAAATAAATTTGTAATTGTGTTGAATTCCTTTAGTCAGGTAACAATAACGCCAGGTAACAATAAGGATGAAAATTATTGTTACTTCATTTAAAACAGGTCCCTAAACGGTGAAGGTTCCATAATTAGCCTCTGTTCCGGTCCCAGGTAACAATAATTATTTTTATTATGATTACTTTTCCAGGTAAATCCAGGTAATCGTAGCCAGTTCGTTTGTCAAATTTGTATGCTGGGTGAAATAAATTCATGGGGAAGTGGTCATTCTTCGAAACAAATATGATTCAGAAACAAACTTTACAATGCTTATATAAATTTGTCTCCATATGAATATGATAAATATCATCTTACAACTATTCCATGTTAAAAAATCTGACATACTGGGAAATTATACAAGTAGTGCTTATTTGATAAAAAAAAATCGAAGTACGGAGGTACTGGGTCAATTAACGTCGACTGAAATTAATGAGCAAATTACGTTCCAACATAAGTGTGTTGTCTTTAGTTTGGAGACTATGGTTATCAGAATTACAATTGTGATTTATTATTCTGTATATATATTGAAGTCATAAAAGTCATCTTTTTTCAACAAAACCCTGGAACCATATTCAAAAAGATGTCACGAAACTACATCGATGTGTGGTCCTCGATCCAAATCCTAGTTACGAATTTCGATTTTTGGCTCCACATTCAGCTAGCATTCGAGGGTCACTTGTATACTTTTTACTAGTGTTTTTTTTTTTGCAGCTGGTATTTTAGCACCCCTACCTTCATGACCTTATATTATTGTGATTTCAAAAATCCATACCTATTCATTTATTTTCCGCTGTGAAAAGGTCATCCTTTTCCTTCTGCTAATTAGAAATGATCGGAAATGATGTACAGTTAAACGCAGAGTTGAATCCTCACTGGACAATCAGATCAGTTTCCTTTCTCAAATCTTGAGATAATTACATAATAAACATATTGCCTTTGATGACTGATTTGTACCATGAACAGCAGCTGTGTAAAATACTGGGGTCTTATCGTATTATTAGCAATGTAATCGTAATTGACCTTATTATTTATTATCATTTTATATGCATTTTTTACTGTACCCGTTATTGTTAGATGTTTTGTAATTACTCTCCCTGTTGACAATATATTACCCTTTTCACCATTTTAATAAAATCACAATTTGTTTACAATAAATAAATCAAAGCTCCGATGGAGCTGAATCTCGAAGCCCTGAAATTCTACATGTGGCAAAACTTCGTAGTCATCCAAAGAACTACTGCATACATCTGCATGTATTAAGTTATAGTCCGTAATACGTGAAAATAATCGGATTGTGTGATTTCGCATGTTGATTTCATTGCTATTATATATTATCAAGCGCAT
>MJUU01066574.1:64841-79113 GCA_002080025.1 Modiolus philippinarum
AGAACACCAATCCCTGAATCTATTAAGCACTAATTGATACTCAAAACAATAAATACGTTACTGACTTTGAAAATTTATAAACGTAATGTAATAAACTCAATGTTACAATACTAAATTAATCGCGCTTCTGGACACGTGTACTTTTGTAAACTTTAAAAGCTGTGTGAATACACATCTGACGTGTTTATCGTATGTTTCAAAAACATTTTATAAAGGTCAATGGGCGTGTTTTCCCATCAGATATAAAGACAACCATTCACTTTCTATAAGCAACGAGTAAAAAAACGAGTAATTTGATTAACATGCATATTGTTTTCAGTTTAATAAAACAACACTGTATTCAACTCAAGAAAATGAAGAAATATAACTTAAATACTAAATGTATCCGATTTTGAAAGGAACTTTCGCACTATATTTGATTAGAAGCACGAAGATCATCTTTTAGAGCTGTTAATAGGCTTGAAGCCTCATGCGGGGCACGTGATTTTTTCTTGCCATATCAATATCTCTCCAGCCATTTCATGGCTTCGAGATAAAAAATACCGACATGATGATTACAATCACAGAGCTCAAGACAGTACCATTCATTCATGTTTCGAAGGTCATAGGTCATACGTGCACGTCGCCGATGAACGATTAACTAGCATTTAAGATAGCATGTATCCTAATTGTACACATGCATTCATTGATGAAATGCATTGATCATTACTTAACCATATTTGACCCATAGATCTAAATGACTGATTCTACATTAATGTACGTCTTAACGGTGAATCAAATTGCGGATGAATTTCATATGAAGCGTAAGAAATGCGCAATGAGGTTTTCACCTTTTTATGTGACTGCTAAGTCAATTATACAGCTCGTTAATTGACAAAAATACTAGGAAGAAAATGTGAGAAAGGGTAGAAAAATATGTATGAGATATTCAGTGACACAAGAAATAAACCATGCTTTTTTATTACTCCCCTTTGGGTCGTTGTCTCTTTGAAACATTCCCCGTTTCCCTTCTTCAAGTTTTCTATTTTCATTGATAAAATTTTGAAAGTGCCTTAAATTTCACAATTTTGTTTATCTCACTGGCAGTTCAGCCCTCGAGAAAAGGGAGTCCCGATGGAGTCCTAGAAAAAAGGGGGCTCAAGACGATTTTTTGGCCACTTTTGTCAATTTTTAGCTTACTTGTCTATGCCACGGCGAGCTTTTGCCATCATTAGGCGTCCGTCGTCCGGCCGTCCGTCGTAAACTTTTTTTAAATCGTCTCCACTGAAACCACTGGGCCAATTTAAACCAAACTTGGTCTGGATTATCACCAGGGTATGTAGTTTAAAAAAATATGTGTTCAGTTCGTCCGAGGACCAAACATCATTACCGCTGTTACTAAAAAATAGAACACATGAGGTACATTGCTGTTTTGTTAATAACTCAAAACCCGTTGCAGATAACAAAAATCTTACTGCAGTAAAAATAACCAGCATGACAAGATCTACACACCCTGCAATTTTGACGAAAATCTGACGACCCATGATTAACATGACAAGATCTACCCATGTTGAAATTTTGAAGAAAATCTGATGACCCATCTTAGAGTTATTGCCCCTTTTCCGTAAAATTTTCATTTTTTTATTTTATATTTTGTTTTTATTTTTTATTAAAAAAACTATAACAGATAGAAGTTAAGTTTTTATTGCAAAAATGTTCAGCATCTTAAGATCTACCAAGGACTATACATTACATAATGTATAGTCCCTGGATCTACCCACATGGAAATTTTGAAAAAAATCCAAATACCTATATATGAGTTATGACCCTTTATTGGTCAAAATTTTCATGATTTTATACTTTTTGTCCTATATTTCAAAAAAGCTTCGAGATAGAAGTCAAGTTTAAATTGCAAAAATGTTCAGCATGTCAAGGACTACAACTTATTGAACACAGTCAAGTTTTCCGACCTCTTCGAAGATGGCTGCCAGTGGGAAACTTAATTTACCATTTGACCTAATGGGAAAATTCATACAAAGTACTTCTTCTTGAGAACCACCGAATGGATTTGAGCCAAACTTGGCATGAATGATGCTTATGAGGTGCTGACCAAGTGTTAAACTTTGGTGTCGATCCGTCATCAAACATGGCTTCCAGCGGGGATCTTAATTTTAACATTGGACCCCATGGGAAAATGCATACACAGGACTTCTACTTGAGAACTACTGAATGGACTTTAACTAAACCTGGCATGAATGATGCCTATGAGGGACTGACCAAGTGTTGTTCCTTTGGTGCCGATCAGTCATCCAACATATGGCCGCCAGCATGGAACTAAATTTTAACCTTCTTGAGAACAAATGAATAGATTTGCAGCAAACTTGGCATGAATGGTGCTTATGAGGTGCTGACCAAGAGTTGCTACTTTGGTGCCGATCCGCCATCAAACATGGCCGCCAGTGGAGAACTAGATTTTTACATTGGACTCAATGGGAAAATGTATACAAAGAACTTCTTTTTTAGAACCACTGAATTGCTTTAAACCACACTTGGCATTAATGATGCTTATGAGGTGCTGACTAAGTATTTTTATTTTGGTGCCGATCCATCATCTTACATGACCGACAGCTTTGGACCCTATGGGAAATACACATTAAGATCCTCTAGAGAACTGCTGAATGGATTTAAATCAAACGTAACATGAATGGTGTCTCTCATTTGCTGACCAAGTGTCACCAGCTGTGAACTTAATTTAACAAAAGATCTTCTTCTATAGAACTGCTGAATAGATTTTTACCGAACTTTGCACAAATAGTGCGTATAAGAAGCTGATCAAGTGATGTTGCTTCGGTGCTGATCCATCATCCAACATAGCCGCCAGCAATGAATTTGGTCCTAAGGGGGAATGCATGCAAAGAAATGGTAGAAAACCACTGAAAGGATTCGATTTAAACATTGCATAAATGAAACTTGTGAGACTTTGAACAAGTTTGTTATTTTGTCTTCCGACATAGCCACTGGCAGTAGCAAAACTTAGTTTAGGGAAATGCGTAAAAAGATCTTCTCCTCTGAAACTGCTTGGACAATTTCAATAGAATTTTGATATGATAGTCCTTGGATTACCCTCACCAAAGTTTGATGTTAAATAGCTGCCAGCGTGGAACGTAGCCTGATTAACATGGGTCTCTTAACTTTGGAAACTGCATTAAAAATCTTCTCTGAAATTACTTGAACAACTTTAATAAAATTTTATAAAAAGTTTCTGATTTTTTATGTACATACACCACCAAAGATTGACCATCAACTGGGAATTATAGTGCTGCACAGGACCCAGGTGAGCGATACAGACTACTCAGAGCCTCTTCTTAAATACTAGTATTCAAATTCTCTTTCAAAACAATTTTGTGTGCTGAATTTCACATGCCGACGATAGATAAATGAATGAGAGAATGTACCCTTTACTTTTGTTTTAACCAGATTTGCTAAAAAGATAAAACGTAAACTACAACTTGTGCCTCTCTCACGGGGTGGCCTTTCTTAATGAAAAGTGCCAACAAAACAAGATCGATGAATCAATTACTCGGCCAACTGCAGAGATTCTGTCATAATATTTGTTCCGCCAAATTCTAAACTACTAGTGATTATACCAATGTTTATAATATTTTCCCAAAAGTAACAGAGACATATAAAATTAAAGGATTTTTTATTTTGCAATTTGAGTATTTATGGTTCACTTGTTTTCACCTTCAAACACTTCCTTCCACCTGGTTCAGACATATTTTTTTACTTATCTATAGATAATGAAAATATATTATTTTGAGATCTTGACTCTCTGAGTAATCATTCTTCGAAAACTAATCTTGTTTGGAAACGGATTTATATCAAAACTTCGACTCTGGTTTCCAGATTCCCTTTAACTATGTAAAAATGTCTTTGTAATGTGTATTGTACTATTTGAATGGTATATGTGATTTAGTTAATAAAATATGTTTACACCAACAAAGGAACTTTTGGCAGGTGGAACAAATAAATCCACTAGTTAATAAAATATGTTTACATCAACCAAAGGAACTTTTTGGCAGGTGGAACAAATAAATCCACTCTGTAAATGTGTCACGGTACTTCAGTACTTTGATTTTGATCGGGGAAGTTTGTTGAAATTCTATGGTTTGATCTATCTGCAGTTGAATATTTCTTATCTTAATTCATTACAAAACGGCTTACAAAGATTGGGTTTGGGGACGAAAACTTCAGAACTTTCCAGTATATTGTAAAAGCCATCAGAGTTGTTTCCCCTTAATAACAGGTGCTCGAAGTTATCACCCCTGAAATTAGACGTTCCCGGAAGGTAATCCAAACTTAGATATTTTTCTGAATTTCCACTTTATTCAAAGATACAAAGATGCAACAGCGCTAAAGAAAAATTCAAGTATCTGTACTGTAATATTCAAATCTGCGTGAAGAATGACATGACTTCTAACCAACCCAATGAAGTCGGGCGAGTAAACAAAGCAACAGGTTCCAGAAAATGGCAGCACTGTATAATGGTAATCAGATTGAGAATGATGACTGGGCCAGATTTCGAAGTTTGGAACGAGGACTGGTCGTAACTATATTTTTTGGAAAGAATAAAAAGCCAGAAAAGCGAACACTTCAAGTTAGAATCGAGACAAGACAGTTGGAATGGATAAGAGCTCAAGGGGGAAAACCAGAAGGTTCATGTAAGTTCATTTATTAAAGTATAATGTACTTTGTACATTTTCTGTATTTAAAATAAAAAATAGAATTCTACGTTTTAATTATGTATTATAAATTTGTTCATGAAGTATTAAAATGCAATATTATAGAATTCAAGAACCTCTGTCAGTCAGAGAAACAGAATGAAAAATGTTCAAAAACTTATATTCCTGCTATGGGATGTGACCATTTGATTTTCAGATGGCTTGAAATAATTCAATCTTGGTGCCAGTGAAAACAATTATTCGAATCCTACTTGTCATGAAATTTTTTGTAAATTCAGATATATGATTTGATGTGACATTTGGTGCAAATAAATACATTGAAATTTGTTCGGGATTTTCATGAAAATAAATGAATTTTCTAGGCAACCCTCCTTGAAAATCAAATGTTCATTTCCTTATACAGATGTTGGAAACCAGTTCCAAATTTTAGCCTTCTCTTAATTCAGTAATTAAATTTATTGATAAGTATATTTAATATAATTGTCTACATAAATTTTTGAAAATTTGAGTCTGCTCTTTCCAGAATTTTAGAATTCATCGGGTGGCATTTCCTACTGATGCAAATCAGAGATGATAATAGATCATCAAGCAAATTTCGATGTGCTCATGCAGGTGTAATACCTAAAAATATGTACATTCATGAATACATGTACCAGCTGTCAATCAGTTGACTCAACCATCCGAGTACATGTGTATCATGAGTATGTTCTGCACTTCTACATGTTGTATTACCTTTAAAATTATCAGATAAACAATTGAACTATGTATACATGTATCTCATTTGCATGATTGGACTATACTGCTTGCACTGCTTATAATGAGGATTTATTAAAAAAATATATAAACAAGTTCAATAAACCCTTCAATCATGATCATGATGATGATTAAAGGTAATTTGTCTTCCTCTTCTGCATGTTGCTTAAGAATGTCAATACTCAATATACCATATTTCTAGTATTAAGCGCCCAGGGCACTTAAGAAATTTGAAAAGAGGGGCGCTTACAGTACAGCCAGAGACTTACCAAGGTAAATCACTGTGATAGACATATCACTCTGACTAGTGAAATGTGTATATTTTATTTCCTGTTTGATCTATCAACATGATTTACTTTTGCCTTTAAAGTGATGCTTTCTACCACTTGATATGTCAAAGAAATTATTTGGATAGATCAATCAGGAAAAAAGATATAGTCATTTAGGAATTTGGAGTGATATGTCTATCACAGTTATTTATCATGGTAAGTCTCTGGCTGTACTGTATTAATTAGTAGGACAAAAACCAGGTCCCAAAATGAAGCTCTTCTATCTGTCATAAGTACATGATGTAATCCATGTGAAAATGCTTCAGCTATGGAAATCTTTGACACAAAGTAGTAAAAAATAAGGCAGATCAGTTGTTTGTATCGAAATAAAACGAAAAAAAACATGATAATTTGATTGTTTACAACTGGAAATTCGGATGAATACGCATGCGCATGCACAATTAACAAAAACAAATCAATGACGGTAAACTGCGAAATTAATATGGAAATAACAGGTTTTAGTTGNAACCAAATGCATTTTTGCCCTATAGTTTTAATGCAGAAAATTCGAAACCACGAATTTAAGTACCCACGAAATGGTGATTTTTATGAAAACCACGAAAATTGATGTCCACGAATTAAAGTACATCCACAGTAATTTGATTGTTTACAACTGGAAATTCGGATGAATACGCATGCGCATGCACAATTAACAAAAACAAATCAATGACGGTAAACTGCGAAATTAATATGGAAATAACAGGTTTTAGTTGGAATATTGAGGGGGTACTTAAGGATTTCAAGTGCAAAGTTCAAATGTACAAATTTGTTACAAATTGTAATGGATGGAAGTATTAGTGTTTATCGACTATATCATGTACATTAATTAATGTATTTTATCTAACAAATACCAGTTCAAATACACACATTGATATATGTTATATGCCCTTCTCCATGTGTTCTCTGCATTTACTCAATACCTGGTTTTTCTCCATATTTGTGTAAAAAAAAATCATACATATAGAATTCCATGCTAAGATAAACCTGTCAGTTGTTAGTTCACCAGACTGTTACAGTGTATGTAGCCATTATAAAATGTAGCCATGCGGTGAGCATTTGCCATTACTTGTCAATTATTTCCAGGAAATTTTCAATTTTAGTCTGTCATTTCATTGTGGTACTTTATATTATATAATGTAGATAAAATTGGCATTTCTGGTAATAAAAAGAAATGGAAAATGATTTAAAGGACAAAAATTCTAGGTTTCAATCTAAGAAAACGTTGTTCTTGGTGTGAGTATTGTGTGAGTCTATAATGTGCCATTCACATTAAGATATAGTTTCTGTGCGGAAATTACATTTAATGCATGTAAATGAAAAAGGGCCTTACTATTTTTCATCTCAAATTATGATTTTTGATCAAGTACCGGTAAATTACTATTTTTAGCTCACCTCACGAAGTGAGGGGGGCTTATGTGATGCCCCTAGCGTCGGCGTCGGCGTTGGCATCCGGTTAGGAAGAATGGTTAAGGTCCATTCCTGCTAACTGACATGCCCCATATCAACCATATTGGTATGCTTGATGCATTTTGGGATGACGACTGGAATGCATGCTTCGGATGCTGTCTCTGACCTACAATTTTAGTTACGCATGAGCGACTTGGTTAGGTAGAATTGTTAAATTCCATTCCTGCTTACTAACATCAACCATATTGGTATGTATGATGCATTTACGGATGACAACAACAATGCATGCTTCGGATGCTGTCTCTGACCTACATTTTACGCATGAGCGACTTCGGATGCTGTCTGTGACCTACATTTTAAGCATGAGCGACTTGGTTAGGTAGAATGGTTAAAGTCCATTCCCTCTTACTGACATGGCCCACATCAACCATACTGGTACACATGATGTATTTTGGGATGACAACAACAATGCATGCTTCAGATGCTGTCTGTGACCTACATTTTTGTACATTTTACGCATGAGCAATTTGGCTAGGTAGAATGGTTAAAGTCTATTCCCGCTTACTGACATGGCCCACATCAACCATATTGGTATGTATGATGCATTTTGGGATGACAGCAGCAATGCATGCTTCGGATGCAGTCTATAAACTACAATTTATGCATGACTGAATCTGTTAAAAAGAATGATTATAGTCCATTCCTGTTTACTGACATGTGCAACATGTGACAATGCTGCGCAACGAGGTGAGCTTAGCAGGCTGTGGCTGCTTTCTATGTTTGACTAAGAGGGGTCCGCAAGTCTGAAAATTATAATTTAACTAAGTCTTTATATATTTGAGTTCTTCAGCAAAAATTGTGAAGATTTTCTTTGTGTGCTTCCTTCTGTGTGCTCTTTAGTTTCTTAGATATCCATTTCCTAATCTACACCAGTCTTTAGACAACTTCTTCCTAGTGTACACCAGTTCTTTAGACTTCTTCCTTAGTCTACATCAGTTCCGTAGGAATCTTCTTCCTTAGTCTACACTAGTTCTTTATACATATTCTTTCTTAGTCTACACCAGTTCCTTAGACATCATCTTCCTTAGTCTACAGGACACCTGAGTTCCTAAGACACCATCTTTCTTAGTCTACACCAGTGCCTTAGACATCTTCTTCCTTAGTCTGCACCCGTTCCTTAGTCATCTTCTTCCTTAGTCTACACCAGTTCCTTAGACATCATCTTCCTTAGTCTACACCAGTTCCTTAGACATCTTCTTCCTTAGTCTACACCAGTTCCTTAGACATCTTCTTCCTTAGTCTACACCAGTTCTCTGACATCTTCTGCCCTAGTCCACACCAGTTCCTTAGGCTTCTTCTTGCTTAGTGTACCATGTCTACATAATACATATATTCTTTACTTGTTCATGTATACAAGGAAAGTCCCAGAAACACCCACAATTGTTGTAATTTTCCTAATTCAACAGATTTCTCCTAGAATACTCTTGAGTTGTAAGAGATACAGATTCAACACTTTAGCACCTACTACTAATGTAGTGCACCATGGTTTAAAATTTCTTTCACAAGCCTAGTTTGAGTCTATAGTTCTCATTTGGCACAAAATGGAGCTATAAATCATTTATACGAGTTGGCATTAAATTGGTGTCCTGTTAGAATTTTGCAAATCAATGTCAACACACTATTTTCAATTAAGCAACACTTAAAAGCAATATGAGCTGTATGCCCTTTTTTGATTGTTGGAATTTATGTTGTTAAGAAATAAAATAAGATTCCCTGTAAATACATAAAAATGCCAAGAATACTTCATAATTTCAATTATTGAACTAATTTTGAATACGATTTGAACATTAATCATGGAAGATTATTAATGTTCGACATTGAAACCGGATCTGACTGAGATACTTATACAGAACAGAAAGAGACATACCATAACTAATCACTGTGATAGTGGGAATGTCTTGGAAAGTGATGGGGATTAATTTTTTTCCTTGAAAATTTTTTGATTGGGGCAATAAAACCCAAGTTTTGTCAGGACATATCCTGTTTTAGATGTAAAAATCTAATTAAGCAGGTTAACTTCAAAGAAATTACAGGTAAATTTTAAAATAGGTAATTAAATTTAATCCTCCCCACTCTGTTTTATTGCCTTTTAGGTCTATCACAGTGATGGTATGTCTGTGATTTTATGTCTAAAGGATTAAAAGTTATGTCTTTCCAAGTGATTTGTTATGGTATGTCTCTTTCTGTACTGTATATAGTCAACATAAACAAATATATCAGCAATCAGCAAATTTTGGCTAGGTGATATGCATCTACACTTGACATATATGTGATGCGGTAGCCGGTTTATACAAAAATTTTCGGACTCTTTTACTCCGAATGCATAGTTTAAAAACAAATCCGGGAAAAATGTGAAAAAAAATTACTGTGATTGCCACTCTTTTCATTTTCCATCTCTGGCGTTGGTTAACAGTTTACCATTATGCCCATCTGGGTTCTGATTTCAAAGGAGTTAGTCTATAATGAAAGCTTACATAAGAAAGATGATGTTGTCAGTATAAACAATTCCGTTATGCATGTATCGGGAACATTGACCTGAGGTCACATGCATACGAATCACCTTGAGAATACATTATTTGCTGGCCAGCAAATAATTTATTCATGTTACATTTTCTTTAATTTTAAAACTTTTTTATTTGTTTTCACGAAGTGTTGGATTTGAAACTGCTCAATATCTGCATATTATAACTTGAAATGATGAATTCTTCTGGAACCAAAAAATTGAAAAAAATAACAGCTTATATTGCTTTGATTTGGTATACTGTTAAGCAATTTTTATGAATTCTAGGAATTGAGAAACATATGATTCCAAATTTGTAAATTTCCTGAAACTCTCAAAGACCTGCTTTGTTTTCGGAATTCTACTTTCAGTTCCTTTTCCAAGTAATAATGATCATTTACATGTATAATAAATCATGACTTTAAATTTGGTACATTTGCCAGAAATTGTAAAAGACCTTCTGTTTTTAGAATTTGATCCATAAACTAAATCCCTTCAGTTTTGACAGTTGTTATCAAATATTGGATTTGATTTTTTTTTTCAAATTCCAAGTAAGGAAAACAAAAACAGATGACACAACATACATGTACACTAGAAATTACACATTTTAAATTTTTTCTTTTAGCACAAACTTGCATCATAAACAATTTGTCTATAAGAAATTTTATTCCAAGGAAGCCTAAGGTCGATTTTGATTGATAACCAGTAAATTTAAATTTTGCTATTGTACTTGTGGTTAAAAAAATATTTTTTATTTCAATTTTTTTCTAATTTCTAGCAAATTTAAACACCTCCTGACTATTTGGTTATTGAAATGATAATCAACATGGATATTATTTGATCTCAGTTGGGGATTGGTCAATCATGTAAATGTCTCATGTCAGTTTTTAGAAATAGTACAACTAGATGTTGATGAAATTAACATCTACATCATTGTCTAACGAAATGGATTTTGCATTTTTATGACAAAGATAACACAATTTATTGATAACATGACATTTTTATCAAAACTATTATATTCAACACCCTTTTTAATGAATGGCACAATGATACACATAGCAACAATGATAGCAACAAAATGGCGGCATACTTGAGACTGGAGATTATAGAGATCACTGTACTTCACAGATAAATTGAGTAGAAATTAGAGAACCAATCTCTAACATTGTTTTCTGGTTTATTACGATAATTTCTCATATCTCGATAGTTAAATTTTCACATTTTAAAGTGCTTGGACAAACCTCGAACTTTGAAATGTGAAAATTTAAATATCTTGATGTAAGAAATATACGTAATAAACTGGAAACAATGTTAGAGACTATATTTCTAAAATCCTGAAGTCTTGTTACATCAATTGCATTATTTTGTCTTTTACCTACCAGCCATTCCTTTCTCAATTATTTTGATAAATCAAGTGGTGCAACTTTGGTAAATTTTCCAATATCCATAAACTATTGTGATTTTGCATGGTGGAGAGTTGATTAGACCTTCCAGATTTAAGAGATAATTATTAATAAGGTTATTGAATATTTCTACAAACTGACATTCATACATGTATGCCCTTAAACATGAACATCTTTCCCAAGTTAAGTATTCAAAATAAAAAGACCATGGCACACAAATAGAGCTATCATCTTTTGGTGTTCTTAGAAAAATATGTATTTACATTGTAAGAACACTTTGCCAGTTATGTTTATGTTTGTTGACGATCCTGCATCCATGGATCAAAGGAAAAAAGACATGGATGTAGCGTTGCTCAGCAATAAGCAATGAATTCCGCTCATACCGGTGCTAGGGGCTGTCTTGAACTTGCCATGAGGTATGAGTAATGCTCATTGTTGAAGGCCTCATGAAGATGAAGAAAAATAATAAAAGCGTTGTTCCATTGCTGGGTTTTACCATGTATTTGTAGAGATTTTGTCTCATATGCATTTACTCCATATCCCTTCATTGTTAATTACAAAAATTAAAAAATTGAACATTTAAGAGAGGGGCCCGAGAGGGTCTCATCCTAGAATCCCAGCTTTATTTTTACTAAATTCAGAAATCCCTAACTACAAAGAAACTAAAAACGGATGAAATCCTGATGCTGGTGCACTTATTTCCTGAAATCCTGGGCTTTAAATAAAGAAATCCTGAATTCCCGTGCTTAAAAACCTCCAATTCCAGGTCCGGCACCAAACCTCTACATTAACTTTTATTTGGATTTGTCCATCAGACATGTAAACTTAAGATTTATTTGTCTGAAATGAATTGTTAATTGTCCACACAGTGCAAAAGTTCATTTCATCTGAATTTTTCGCTTGTCCTTTGGTCAAGCTTAAGTAGTTCTGAATTTTACTTGTCCGACTCCAATTTGACTGGTAGGGAGAAGTTGGACAAGCTTTAATGTAGAGCCCTAGCTTTAGACGCCCAACATTTAGTGTAGCACTTGAACTAGATATGCCAAACCAATGTAGATATCATCAATTTAAATGAAAATTAACCTATAATTTGTGTTGTGGTCATTTAACAGATGTTATGATGAATTATCTACAAATAAAACTATTAATATTTTAATTGTACATATACATGTATGTACATGAAAGTTGACACAGAGTAACAATCTTTTCTGACAGGGATAGAAGTAAACCAATGCAAAAATAATTTTGAAGTGATTTGTATCATTTCTGTTTCATAACGAGTTGACCAACATTGAAGAAATCCCCTGGTCATGTTGACAAAAGGTCATATTTTGGTTTGATCATATCACTATCGACCAAGTGCAAATCAACAAGATCATTATGATAGTCAACACAATATATGCTATTGTTAAAAAAGTCATTATTACTGTCGTAAACATTATTGATTTTGTGACAGTAATAAGTCCTTTATCGGAATCCCATCTATTGTTTAGACTCTGATAATTATCCCATCGATTCGCACTTGGTCAATAGTGCATATGAAGATTCTTTTTTTAAAGTAATTCAGTCTCAAAAAAAGCTCTGGTTGCGAGGTTATCCTTTTGTGGCTTTGCTAAGGTGACCTCTAGTTTCAACAGAAAGTACTCCTGTTTTATTTCTTTCTGATATAAGAAATTTTGTGAGGCACTCTGTAAAAAAGAGACTTGTCTGTTTGTCCTGCCTCAGAATAGGCTTCTAAGTTGTGGTATAAGATATGTCCTGAGATGTTTTAAAAATCGAACAAAAATCAGTCTGTGATATAAGAATCCACAACGACATATCTACACTATAGATATTTTCAAATTATTAAATGCGAGGCTTGCAGAGTATTTAAAACATTTGAAAATTTAACTATTGAGAGTGTAGAAGAGATATGCTAATTTTCAAGGAGATTCTGGATAATAATGACCCCTTTTCTGACAATAAGAAATAAATGTGTTCTTTAAGTGTGACGTCATTAAGCATGGTCACCTATTCCATGGCGTTACAATGGTAAAGTCTGAAAACGGCAAACATATTCGACGTATAATTGAATTTTAATCTATGATGTATCCAGAACACTTTATGCACATATTTGTTAACGTTCTGATCTCTTATGACCTGAAATTGACCAGAACAGCATAAGAATTGGAGAAATACTTTGAACATGTTTAAGTTTGTAGTCAATTTCAGTTATCAGTAGGTCTGTTCATGTCAGTTTTCATATACTTTGACAACATATTTATACCCCACGCAACGAAGTTGCAGAGGGTATAATGTTTTTGACTGGTCCATCTGTCCGTCCGTCCGTCTGTCTGTCCGTCCGTCTGTCAGTCCTGTTCTTGTCACTGCAACTCCTCTGTAACCGCTTGATGGATTGCTTTCATATTTGGTAGGATTGTTGGTCATGATGTGTAGATGTGCATACTATACCGCCATATTGATTGGATAATTTTTATGCCCCGTCTACGATAGTAGGGGGGCATATAGTGTTCGGGTGTGTCCGTCCGTCCGTCCGTCCGTCCGTTCGTCCATCCGTTCATCAATCCGTCCGTCCCAAGCCAGGTTTACCCTCAGGTTGAAGTTTTTTTTCATTGAAGGATGTATGCTATTATCATGAAACTTTGTATAAATACAAATTAGGGTATAATTAAACAAAAATCATAAAAAAATTTTATCCCGGCTACCAACTTCATGCTTCACTAATCATGGAAAAAGGGGGATAGTATGAGGTTAACCCTTAGGTTGAAGTTTTATTTCTGTGAAGGATGTATGCTATTATCATGAAACATTGTATAAATACACATTAGGGTATAATTAAACAAAAATATAATAAAATTTGTTCCTGGCTACCAACTTCATGCTTCACTGATCATTGAAAAAAGGGGGTAGTATGTGGTTTACCCTTAGATTGAAGTTTATTTTCTGTGAAGGATGCATGCTATTATCATGAAACTTTGTATATATACACATTAGGGTATAATTAAACAAAAATCATAATAAAATTTGATCCCAGCTACCAACTTCATGCTTCACTGATCATTGAAAAAAGGGGGTAGTATGAGGTTTACCCTTAGGTTG
>MJUU01066574.1:92386-124491 GCA_002080025.1 Modiolus philippinarum
GCATGAGCGACTTGGTTAGGTAGAATGGTTAAAGTCCATTCCCGCTTACTGACATGGCCCACATCAACCATATTGGTATGTATGATGCATTTTGGGATGACAACAACAATGCTTGCTTCGGATGCTGTCTCTGACCTTCATTTTATGCATGAGTGACTTGGTTAGGTAGAATGGTTAAAGTCCATTCCCACTTACTGACATGGCCCACATCAGCCATATTGGTATGTATCATGCATTTTGGGATGACAACAATAATGCATGCTTCAGATGCTGTCTCTGACCTACATATTACGCATGAGCGACATGGTTAGGTAGAATGGTTCAAGTCCATTCCTCTTACTGACATGGCCCACATCAAGCATATTGGTATGTATGATGCATTTTGGGATGACAACAACAATGCATGCTTTGGATGCTATCTCTGACCTACATTTTATGCATGAGCGACTTGGTTAGGTAGAATGTTTAAAGTCCATTCCTGCTTACTGACATGGCTCACATCAACCATATTGGTATGTTTGATGCAATTTGGGATGACAAAAACAATGCATGCTTCGGATGCAGTCTGTAAACTACAATTTATGCATGACTGAATCTGTTATAAAGAATGATTATAGTCCATTCCTGTTTACTGACATGTGACAATGTTGTGCAACGAGGTGAGCTTAGCAGGCTGTGGCTGCTTTCTATGTTTCTTTCTTGTGGATCATGCAGATATGGAAGTTCGTATAAAACAGAAATCTCATTGATTTCTTATAACATTGTATGCATTGATATTTATGCGAACACAAAAACTTAAGGTTGTATTATGATATGGTGCTGTCATCATCATCGTCATCTGTAGACACTTTTGATTTTGGTTAATTAATTAAGTTCCAGTTGATCAATCCTTATGAAATTTAACACAATCTACTTTGGCACAGTAGGAAGCCTGGGGCAAGTTTTGGTTAATCTGGCGCTGCCCTTTATAAGCAAGGCCAAAAATGGTCTAATTGGGACTTTTTTTTAGTGTTTTTATATAATTGGCTGTAGAATATTTATGATTTATCGGTAATTCGCTGTTTCAGAAACTGGGGAGTTATGGGTACATTGATTGTATTTGAATTTTTGGTGTTCGAACAATCGATTTTCAGCCAATGACATTATGTTATTTACGTTCTTGACCAATCAAAATATTTTGGTGCACACTCTAGCCATAATTCTATAGTTTCTGGAATGGAAATTTGTATGAATTTATTTACCCGGTAAGCTACAGAGACTGATAATCTCTGTATCACAGAACTGGACATTATCAAAAAATCATAGGGTCACATGTGGGTTGCTCTGCTGACGGCATGTTTTGGTACTATTTATTGTGTTCATACTCATTAGAATTTTTGCTTTGTGTAAAACACCAAATCATGATTTACCTATCAATCAATATCAAGAAAAAGCTTCAGATACTATTCATGCATTAAAGGGTATTTTGTGAATTATGATTTATTGATTTCTCTTTAGTGTCACTCTGAAAAGTTTTAAAGCTTGGATGCAGAAAATTAACTGTAAAATAAACAACAAAGACCTGAGAGACAGGTTTCAGGAGGTGGCAAAAACATCAGAAGCCATTCCATACCAACATTTCTTCATGCTGTTCCAAAAAATAGTCCATGTACCTTGGGTGAGTGTATTGTTACCTGGTAATATGTTATATTTCAACATAAACAGCTCACTGTGATTTTGAAATAAATGTGCATATAGTTATTATTTCTGTAGCAAAATACTGTATGGTTGCTATATTTTTCGGGGTATTAATTTTCGTGCTGTTCGCGTTTTACACAAAAACAGAAAATTTATACCCGCGAATAGTTAACTGTAAACTTGAATATAAATGGTCATAATAACTATAGGTAAAAATCTGCGAATATAAAACCCCGCGAATAAATACAAGACAGAAAACTGTGAAAATTTTGTACCGCGAATATAAAGCCCTATATAGTACCAAAGTAAGTGTAAATTTAGTTCCTGTATATGGCTTCTTTTGTTTCTTCAGTGCAGACCAAATCAAAACATTTGAAATAAAGAAATGAAATAGTCTATTAAAAACTGAAAGAGAACAAATAATCAAAAGGATATGAATTGAAAGCTAAAATCTGCTAAGGACAGAGCTTTGGTGATAATCCTTAAATTTGAACAAAAATTTTCTAATTTTGATATTATAAGTTTCCAAATAAAATTGATTTATTTCTCAAATTTTAATTTTTAGAATATAAAAAAGGATCTGCAATGCAAGCTTGAACAAATAATTCTGAAGTGTAGGTGTTGATTATCGGGGGTCTATTCCAGTTAAATTTTTGAAGTAATGTCAAAGTTTTCAAGAATTCAATTATTTTAAAATTTGTATATTTACATTAAATATTGAATACAGTATACACACATTGCTTGAAAAAGTACAAGTTTGATGGCATTCTCATCGATTTAGAATATCTTGCTAGCCCAGTTTGTAAAACACAGTCAAACTTTGATGGCTTGTACCCCCAAGGGGCCAATCAAAACAGCTGGATCTAGATGAGTGTTTGACCCATCTAGGTTGAACTTGAACAAAGGGACCACAAAAATGGTTCGAGATATCCATTGTGTTCAAGGTATTGCAGTTCAAGCCATCATAATTAGACTGTATATCTTATTACATAAAAATGATGTACATGTACCATGATGCTATTATTGCAGATAGAAAATATCATGGTATGGTAAAAAAATTGTTACAGTCAAACTTCGATTGCTCGAACACCCAAGGGACCAATGAAAACAGTTCCAGGAAAAGGGGTGTTTGAGATATCCAGGTCAATCCATGATTAAACTTGAACAAAGAGACACAAAAAGGGTTTCGATACATCCATGATGTTCAAGTTATTGCAGTTCGAGCCATGAAAGTTCTACTGTATTTTGTAGATAAGGCTAAATAAAAAAGATATCATACCTGCCAACTATTCCTACATGATGTGGGGTTTTCTCCCATGAAAGCAGCAAATTTAATGAAAAGCAGTTAGTTCCTCTATGCGTAACAAATTTTTAACAGTCATTAGTTTATTGTATGATATTTTAATGTCATGGAGTTTCTAAAAGCAAAAAAAAAAAAAAAAACAACAAAAATTTATAAGATTTATGTTATGCTTAGAGTTGTTTCATTGGTTAAACCTCCATGAGCAATTATGTATTCCCTGTTTGTGTTTTCTGCATCATTAAATTCTTCCGCTGCAATTACCTTTCTATACAAAACAAAATTGGTAACAAATTAAATGTTTACAAATGAAGACATCTCTCAGTGTTGACAGTGATTTCTGTTCTCACTGGAAAATAGGGAACATGTGTTGAAATTTCAGTATGAAGATGAACCTTTTGTTTATTAAATTTTTGGTGTATTTCAGTTGATAGACAATTATTTAGATGGCCACACAGAGGTTCAGAGTCAAAGAAGGTGAGTAAGAAATATTCTATGGCCAAAGTGTTACAATTTTGACTTGCTATAGTGTATTAGGTATGACTTTAAAGGTAGATAGACACTAATATTCATATCCATGATATTTTGCTATAATTAACCAATCCCACCAACCTATAATAAAAAGTAAAGGTCACTATGCTTGTTTTTACTAGAAATAAAATTTCGCTCATTTTTAGCCATAATTTCACCTAAATTTCATAGAATGCAGGGGCAAAATATTGCAATTTTTTGCCTTGTAGAAATGAACCTTTTATCTACGAGAATTTTATAATTGTTTGTAAGTACAGTACACCCTCAATATATTGCAATCTTTTGGACCATTCAGAATTTTGGCAGTATGTGAGGGTGGCAAAAATTACATAGAAACAATGTAATTTTTTCGAAAGAGGATCTTGAAAGTGAGTGGAGATAAATGAGGGATCGCCATTAAAGAGGGCGGAGTATTAAACAAGGGAGCACTGTAGATACTTTATGAATAACTAAATACCGACGTTACTGTGAATTTATTTTCTGCATATGCGCATTTTGACAACTTATGTCGAAATGATATTTTGGGAACTACAAAAAATATATATGTCATCGTGGTTTTAACAGAAATATTTTACAAAATTACAGAATAAAACTGTATTTCTGGAAAATTGAGCAAATTATTGCCAAAATGAACAAAATATGATATACATCAGTCAGTCAGTGTTGACATCTTAAAGGAAAAGCCTTCAAATTACTATTCTTGCCTGAAAATCAGCCTTACCGTGTATCCTTCTATTTATTTTTCACATGCTGGATTGAATTGCTTAGGACAACTGTGTCTGTACCTTAAGCCCACCAGGCTGTAGTATGGCAAAAGCTTTGGCCATCACTGGGTGTAACAAATCTTAATCAAAAGCAGCGATTCTAGTCTAAAAACATTTTAAAGGACTATCTTTCTGATAATGTCAGTTTAAATTCTTAAATTACATAGTAGGCCCTTAAGGGCCAATGAATTGGTCACAGACTGACCTGACTCACAGTGTCGGATGGTGAAATGTTGATAGTTTATCATGTTTTTTTTAATGACAGTGCTTTTGTAAAAGGATCACACAATACTATTAAATTGTGTTTGATTATATGCAACATTTAGTCTGTTTCTTTCCATATTTGATGGCAATGTATTTTATGAAGTTTAGATGATGAGTTTGGTACATCACAAAGTAAAGGGTGGGACAGGTTTATTGAATTGTTTTCAAAAGAACATAATTTTTGATACTTCAGAAAGTCTGTACTTGGAGTTGATAAGAATCAAGAACTTGGAAATGTAACAGTAGACAAATGTATGAGATAAAAAACTAACAAAAAATGAACAAGTACAACTGGCACTTGATATGTCGATGGATAAAGATGCTATTATAATTCATGCATTATCATGAAATTCTCTGGATTTTAAATTCATACTTCTAATACATATTCCTTTTTGTATCAATTGTAGGATTATTACCCCTGCCAAATTCCAACAGTTTTTACGGAATGATCAAAAGGTAAGTGGGTAAGATATATTAGTGATTAAACAGTTTAAAGCTGCTAAGAAAGTAAAATCATATGTCCACTTGACCATGTAATTAGCCATATGACAGACAGTCATGCACTACTCAGGACAAACATACATGCATACCATACTACAGGGACTTTCTACTTACTGCTACTGTTGTCTTCACTACCGGTCCTTTTGTCTGTGCATCTGGAACTTTAAACTTTGCTATAAGTTTTGAACCTTAAAGATAGGCTTTTCATACTTGGCAGACATATAGGTCTAGTCAAGAGAAACATAAATATTCAAAAACAATTTTGGTCAGGTCAAAGGTCAAGTCAGAGAGGTCAGAACATGTTGTTGAAGTAAAGGAGCTTTTGGGGCATATGTAGTGTTCAAAAACACATATTATTCACTGGATTAGATTTGCAGTATCCTACATCAGAGACTTGTAATTACAGAAATTGGCAGCTTGACGAATTCTCATGAAATCATGTGGAAATCTAGACCTTGATAAAACTTCCACTTCACAAAAATAAATTGCCAATATCTTGATAACATATGAAATTATCGTAATAAAACTGTCTAAACACCACCAAGAAGGTCAATTTCGTAAATAAAAGAGGAGTTTTTAAAGAAACCAAGTTACAACATGACCTTCCTTGTGTTTAACTCGTCAGCTCTCCACGTGAAGTCTCCACTTCATTTACCAATATCTTTTTCATTCATCAATATTTTATTTCAAATTTTCTAAACGACACTATGCAATCATTAAGGATGACTATTCACTTTTGGATTAGGAAAAATATCGCTTAAATTGAAAGTAGTTAAAGAAGTTCTGATGTGGTCAAATCATGTTTGTTATGATAAATATTGCTTGATAGTAGAGTTGCCAATCTCCATAATTATTTGTCTCTGCTCTCCATATGAAGTCTCCACTTCATTTACCAATATCTTTTTCATTCATCAATATTTTATTTCAAATTTTCTAAACGACACTATGCAATCATTAAGGATGACTATTCACTTTTGGATTAGGAAAAATTTCGCTTAAATTGAAAGTTGTTAAAGAAGTTCTGATGTGGTCAAATCATGTTTGTTATGATAAATATTGCTTGATAGTAGAGTTGCCAATTTCCATAATTATTTGTCTCTGCTTATATTATGCTAATTTTAAATGATGTTAATCTAGTTCTTAGACTATATACATGTACATGTTTTTACAGGAAGCATGGGCAGAAGATTTAAACAGAGTTAAAACTGTGATGGTTGATTTTGTGGCAGATGCAATGCGTCATAAAGGAAATATTTATTTTGAGGAGTCAGAGGTATGAAAATTAAGCTAAAGAGAAATTTTTCTGTTAGAGAAAGATGTTGTTTCTATCTCAGAATTCAATTTTAAGTATAAAACAAGCAGAGAACAATGAAATAAAACTTAGATAGGATGGTATTCCCCCCTGTGCAAGGCCTGTTCTGGTATGACACAATGCCAATGAAGATGGAAGTGGAGATGAGGGTGAAAACAAAAGACTTTCACTTTTTCGGGGCACGGGGAGATGGGGGCTTGAGAAAACAAAGTAACAAACGTCTGAATGTATAAAACTTGAGTTCTAAACAAGAAATCTGTGATCCAATGCTCCGTTAAGACTTTCCTGCTAGACTATGGACTGTCAATACTAATTTACCTGGACAGGTTTGAAACAACAATCCATAATCATAATATGTTATGATAATTCTAAATTTGTGATTAAATTTTTGTAGGGTATTAATCACATATGGGAGAATTCTAGGAAAAATTAAAGTGTCAAGATTTGAAGAAGTTGATGAACAGGTTATACAATATGGCATGATCATACAAAGCTTTATGGCACGCCAAAGCCACAAAAATGAGCTAAATAGCATTATCACAGGAAATGCTATCTTATCTGTATTATTGTGGTTTTGGGGCAGATAAAATATCATTAACTCCTGATAATTAAATATGGAAAAAAAATTAACATAGGTCTCTATGCAATGAAGAGATAAAACATTCTTTCCTGCAGGTAATAGGTAATGAAATTGCTTATCATAACTGGTAATGAACTTGTTTATCTGTTAACATGTAATGAACTATCTTATGAAAGATGTCCGATCCGTACGTAATAATTTATTGTGCCCATCGAAGAACATCCGTCTTAATCCATTACATGCAATTTCATTCGCCAAGAAATGATTTCCTGACTACTAGCAATTAAAAGCTTTAAAAATGTGAAGAAGTGTTTTCGCCAAGAAAATGATTCCTTGACTACTAGCAACTAAAAGCTTTAAAAATGTGAAAAGTGTACACTTGATATATTCTTTAATATATATTTTATTAATTCCATATATTCATTATCACTGTTAACATTCTCACTTATTTTCATCCGAGTGTTCTGTGAGAAACAAAATTTACTTCCTGGTCTCGGACGTCCTGGAATAATAAATAAATAAATAATTAAGGTTTAATTAAAGTTAGCATGGTAAAACTACTATATAAAAACAGACTTTGTTTAGATCCTGCAAGAAATAGACAAAAGTTTGAAAGACCCCCCCCCCCCATTTCAATGAATTAAACATCCAGTAAGTAAGTAAAGTGTTATTTTTAAAGTCATAGCTTGTACAAATTAACAAGCAAACATGAGCTCTTAAACTTCTGATAAATTAACACAAAACGTGCAAACAAAAAAAAACTGCCTCATGCAGATACACATTCCATACATATGATAAAGATAAAAATAATAAGAATATATATTATATATCTCAAATTTACACTTCAGATTCAATCTGACAATTACTTTTTTTCATGATGTTTTTATGCAAACATTAATTAAAAAACAATTACATGCATTCAATTCTGCGTGGAGGTCATACTTGCATGTATATTTCCCATGTATATTTCATAGAATATACATTCATGCAACGATCACAGGTAAGTGAATGTCAAAACAGGTAATTTTAACGATGATATATTGTGATATTGTAATTTTTAATATATATTGACGAGACTTTATTCATATAAACTAATTTTACAACGACAAAGAGAAAATACAGAATAATACACACAATATTACAAAATTCGTTTCAAATGGCAAATGGATAAGAAAAAGAAAAGAAATTATGTTACAATTCTAAAATTATTACATAGTTTTCAGAAAAAATAAACTGATCTAAAAAGATTGAATTAAATAAGTTATTGAAAATTATCTATCTACATCTGATTGCTTTCAATATAAATCAGATAATGCAGTTACAAAAATCAGATAATACAGTTTCCCACAGATATTATGTCTGATTGGTTGATATTAGAAAACAGATAATACATTTACTAGCACGCCAAAACCACAAAAATGCAGAAAAAACTGTATTAACAGATAATGCTATGTTATCTTGAGATAAAACATCATTACCATATAGATTGCATAGAGACCTATGTATAAAATATTTAAAAGTACTTATCAGGAGGTAATGAGGAAACCTGATAATACATGTCTGATAATGTGTGCCAAAACCACAAAAATTCAGATAAGATAGCATTACCTGAGATAATGCTATTTTATCTAATTTTTGTGGCTTTGGCGTGCCATAAAGCTTGTGACAAAATCTGTTATCTGTTACCATTTTAGAGAAAAGTGGCAAAAACTTACCAGTCTTAACTTAAAAATAAACAAATGAATAGTCTGTTATCCTGTCTGGTCTGAAAATGCATCCTCAATTTGCCATGACCATGCATAGTTTGTTACTGATTTCAAGATTTGTCATTATTATACCGCCTTCGAGCAAAGTTTGGGGGGTTATAGCAATCACCCTGTCCGTCCATGTACCTTGTCAAAGCATTTCTATCGGATGCTTGGATTTTGACAAAATGCTACATTGTCTTAGTACACCATGAAGTAGAATGGTTGCTGCCTGAACTATTGAAGGAGAGATAATTCATCTTTGAATATTTTCTGGAAAAGGGTGGGGGGGCTTGTCAGCACATGTTATCCTAAACAGCTGCTGGGATTCTGATGAAACGTTGCACAGTTGTAGTACACCACCTGAAGATGTGCATGAAGTAATATGGTTGCTGCCGAAAATTTTGAAGGGGAGATAATTCATCTTTGAATATTTTCTGGAAAAAGGTGGGGGAGGAACCTTGTCAGCACATGTCCTCCTAAATGGCTGCTTGGATTTTGATGAAATGTTACACAGTTGTAGTATACCACTTGAAGATGTGCATAAAGTAATATGGTTGCTGTCTGAAATTTTGAAGGAGAGATAATAATTTTATGCCTTTGAATATTTTCTGGAAAAAGGGGAGAGGTATATCATTGTGTCCTTACTTGTATTGTGTCCACATTTGTACTGTGTCCATAACTGTATTGTGTCTACACACACTTAAATTCACACTTTCCTTATTGATTTAGGGTTCAATTAGTGGGGGTATAACTTGCTGCCATTTGGCAACAGATCTAGTTTACCATTGCAGACAAAAGATAAATACAAAAAAATGTGTTGAAGGACAGAATGACATACATAAATAAAGCAGTGTACCCACGGTAAAAGGAGATGTACATTGTACATTGAGTTGCCTGTGTGTTGGGTTTGAGATTAACAGTTGAAACAGATATATGCATCAAGCAAATTTTACACTTTCACAACAGATTTCAGAGATTAACATATGTATCTAAAGTCACTTTTGAATGAGTATATTATTTTTAGTTTGAAGATTACTACATGTTTGAATGCGATTTTTGTGTTTCAGTTTGAGGATTACTTATTTTCACATGCCAACACAATATGGGATACTACTTATGATAGAGTTTCCCAAAATATGGACCACCCATTATCTCATTATTGGATAGCGTCATCTCATAATACGTAAGTGTACCCTAATAATTTCTACTGACATGTGTTTACAGTGAATCTCCCCTTAAGGTGTCTCAGTGGTATTATTCTGCCATTTTTGTCTAATACTTGTTCAGTTAGGTTTCATTCATTAGGAAATTTAACAAAATAGTTATTTAAAATGAAAAGAAAGTTCAAATGTATTTAAAATTTATATTCCTCATCATTTTTATAACATTTTCGTTACAAAAATGTGAGCTAAAACACATGAGCATCAAATCTGTTGCTGGATTTACAGAACACAGAAATTATTCAAGGGAGATAATTTGATAAAATAATTTAACATAGATATCACTAGAGAAATGAACATTTTGCAATTTTTCTCTTTTATTTCAACGGCGACCCCCTATTTTTATTTTTTATATGTAAACTACATAAGGATAATTAAACACATGCAAAGTATGAAAAATTCTAGAATAGATTTTTTAAACTATCCTCTCAAATAATCATTTTCCCTACCATTTCTATGTAAAATCCTGAAATTTTCAATTTCAGATTTTGCGCTTAAATGCACGGTGACCCCCAAATTTTATTTTACATTTTGAACAATAATACAATTATGTTTCTGCACAGAAAATTTCACAAAATTCTATAATAGGAAATTAATACCCTGCAGACACCTTAAGAGAACTGGTATTTTTAGTGGCTAAAGGATGAAATTAAGTGACAAGTTACACCATTTGGAAGAAAATAAGAAGGAAAAATGTCTTAAAACTCTTTTATTGAAAATGTATGCATCAAAAGATTTGTGAGAAATATTGTTTTCTGTAAATTTTTCATCTGTAATGTCCTTAGAAAAGTTATAAGAAGCCATATACGATATATCAGGATATATTGAGTGTGTTAAATTTGCTTTGTTCGCGGTGGACAATCTAGCATGAAAAAGCTTTCTCGTAGCTCTCACTGCCAATTCAAATGTATTAGATAAAACAGTAAAACACAGTGAATAAATCCTTGCCATGCTTTACACCAAAATTGCAAACAAAAACCGACACAAAAATAACCTGATATACCATAATACAAAAAAATATTCAGATATATTAAATTAAGCATATTTCTTTTACACTTGGACAAGCATGAAAATGTTCAAAATTCCTTTTCAGATACTTAACAGGGGACCAGGTTTCCAGTGTTTCATCAGTAGATGCTTATGTTAGATGTTTACGTATGGGTTGTCGTTGTATAGAATGTAAGTTACTATTCTAATTAAGTTATTTACTGATGGATAAGGGATCTGGTAATGTCACTTTTATGTTAATAACCAAAAGTTTCACTTTTTGACTGGACTAAACTTATACTTTTTGATTTTACAAAAAATTGTGTGATAAAAAATCAGTCATTTAGGGGGATTATTAAGCCTTAATGACACTAAGTTAGACAATGAAGCATACATGTATCACTGCAATTCTTTACAAATGATTCATTAAGTCTCACAAACTAAGTTTGGGAAGACTTATTGTTTTTATTACTTAGATAATATATTCTTAGCTAGAAAGATTGTACACAAATATTGCATATGCTGCTTTTATAAATGCTTTTATAGCGAATAAGTATGTGTCATGATGTGTATTTTATAGTATTACATTCTTATAGAAGAATAAATATATATTATATATAATGTGTGATGGTACAACATCTTGTATTAGGTAGAGTCGGTTGAATGACCTGTATCACTACAAGTCACGCCAGCGACGAGTAGTGATGCGAATCATTCAACTGACGAGACCTGATTCAAGATGTTGTACTATTCCATCTCTGTTTATAATATGTTTATCGAACATTCTACAAAAATGAATGTTTAAAAAAGTTTTATTCATTTGACATTACGTTATTTTTAGTTTTAACCAAGGAACTTTCAAACGGTTTATGTGATGCCTTGTTTTGTTGACATGGATACACAAGCCATGTTTGGCCATTGTTTTACCACAACAGTGTGGTGATACAATTTGTTGTATCAGTCACCCATTAGTAGATAGTATTTCTGTGGTATTTCATAGAAAAACACTTGCAATGTTAGATAAATTGTAATAAAAGTCCTATGTGCATTGAACAGCAAGTCACTTTCAAACCTTCAAGTTCCCTTTAAAGTTGTAGATAATATTACATGTTATGTGAGGAACTATTTGTGAAGTTCAAATGCAGACTTGCCTACCCTTACGATTTTGTCGTAAGGCTTACTATTTTCAAAGTCATCTTACACCCTTACAATGGTTAACCATTTCCTTACGACTTGGTCAAATTCTGGTATTTTCAGTTTCGGTCCGTCATTTTATTGCGGTTCTGCACATTATAGTAAAAATCGGCATTTCTGGTATTAAAAAGGATGTAAAAACGATCTTTTAAGTTAACAATTCTGAGATTCCATCTCAGAAAATTGTATTCTTGGTGGGAGTATTGTGTAAATCAATAATGTGCCTTTCACTGAAAGGTGTAGTTTCTGTACTAAAGCATGTTTTATTACATTAAAAAGTGACTTACTATTTTTCATCTAAGATTACGATTTTTGATCAAGTAACTTACTATTTTTGACCAAAAGGGGTAGGCAAGTCTGCAAATGTGACATAAAAAATGCTGAAAAGCATACAAATTGTATAAATACATATTAGATATTGTAGTGGATTGTTGGGACGGTCCTGACAGTTATCCAAGTATATATCATGGCCATACATTGTATTAATACATACTGTATATTGTAGTGGATTGCTGGGACGGTCCAGACAGTTATCCAAGTATATATCATGGTCATACATTGTATTAACACATACTGTATATTGTAGTGGATTGCTGGGATGGTCCAGACAGTTATCCAAGTATATATCGTGGTCATACATTGTATTAATACATACTGTATATTGTAGTGGATTGCTGGGACGGTCCAGACAGTTATCCAAGTATATATCGTGGTCATACATTGTATTAATACATACTATATATTGCAGTGGATTGCTGGGACGGTCCAGACAGTTATCCAAGTATATATCATGGTCATACATTGTATTAATACATATTATATATTGTAGTGGATTGTTGGGACGGTCCAGACAGTTATCCAAGTATCTATCATGGTCATTGTATTAATACATATTGTATATTGTAGTGGATTGTTGGGACGGTCCAGACAGTTATCCAAGTATATATCATGGTCATACATTGACCTCAAAGATCAAATTTCTAGATGTAATACAAGCCATAAAAGAACATGCTTGGACAGCTTCAGAGTAAGTACAAGTAGAAGTAATTAATCATTTTATAATTAATTGTAAGAGTTTGTACATTAATTTGCCTGTTTATTATAGGATTAAACACCGTTTTAAAGGAATTTATTGGAGTATAAATGGGACCAATTCACTCACAAACAAATAAAAGTCCGAAAGAATTTTATGATATGTTTGTGAGTGACTTGGTCCCGTTTATACTCCAATAAATTCCTTTCAAACGGTGTTTAATCCTTATAATTCTTTTAATTTGATGATAAGTAATTAAATTCTTACATTTATAATGCCAATCACACGTTTTTGTTCTATTTGATGCACTGGGCGTATGAATTTATAAGGTGAACTTAAATGTAGTTCGGTCAACGTTGTCTATCGAAAAATAAACGACTTCAGAAATTGCTACCGGAAGTTAATTCCACCAATCATATCAGTGTATTTCCTATTATGTAAATCATATAAGAATTATTGGTTTATACATTCTGGAATAGTTAGTTAATTACTCAGTATTATTTTCATGAGGAGAGGATAATTTCTTTTGCATGCAATGTCCACTGGTAGAAAAAATTGTCTGTCAGTCCAAACCATGATTAATTTCAAACCAAGTATTTTTTAAATAATTACATACTGTCTTTCAGCTTGCTATGTAGGTTATTGGTGACAAAACTTGGTCATTAAGTAATATGTACAGTAGAACTTCGATGGTTGAACATCATGGATGTATTGGAACCCATTTTTTGGTCCCTTTGTTCAAGTTCAAGCATAGTTCCACCTCAATAGCTCAAACACCTCAAGAGCTCAAACACCTCAATAGCTCAAACACCTCAATAGCTCGAACTGTTTTCATTGGTCTATTGGGTTTAGAGCCATCAAAGTTCTACTATATTTAGAAAATTGACTTTAATTGTTCAAAGCTTAGACCTTCTCATGTGTATTATCATACATGTATGAGCTAATCTGATGTTTTAGTACAAATTTCATTGCCAATGATGTAGCAAAAAGACCTTCAATGCATATATTTTTATTTTTGTTTTCAAGTATTTATAAAATCATTGATGCGACGATCCATGCAGTATAAAGATCCTTTCTGCATGTAAATTTTGCTAAATCACTGTACCTGTTCATTTATTTTTCAGTTATCCATTAATTTTATCCATAGAGAACCATTGTGGATTAGGTCAACAAAGAAATATGGCCATGGCCTTCAAAGACACATTCGGTTGTAAGTAAAGCTATCATTTTCCAGTTCTTTGATGAACAAAAATAGTTTACTGTTATATCATGATAGGGTGTTGTCCTTGTTTGATTGCACTTTAAGATCAGTTTAATAAACTGGGAGTAGATAGCACTGACGTCAAAAGGATGAACCAATAAAAAAATTCAGAATTCATGTCCCTATAAACAATGCAAGCTCTTGTTAATGTTGTCTTGTCCAATCAGATACATGCATTACCATGCCAATCCAATAATGTAATTACTATTTTTTTCAGCTGATTTATTGACAGATCCAGTAGACTTAGATTTTTCACAGTTACCTTCTCCTGAAAGACTGAAACGTAAAATTATTATTAAAGTAAGTGAATTTTACATATTTTAGATATGTATATTTCGTAATATTTCATTCAAAAAAAAATCTCAATCTTCCATGTCCTATAATTGCAATTCTCCTACAAAAAAAACAACAAAAAGGTATAATAAAGAAATTGAGGTTGGTAATCTCATGTGACTAACTACCTAGGCTGTGACCAAAATACAATTAGCGCTTAATAAAGAACTGCAGCCATCATGTGTACAAAATATTCCATAAAAAAGGAGGTTCTGCAGCTTAAATAAAGGGGTCTATTATATGCATAAGCCATTATTTTGGTGGATTCTCACTACTTTGTGTTTTGATTTTATTAAAGCAGTATATATCCAGCAGTTTTTCCTTGAAATAAGTAATGGTAGATTGATAAACTGGAAAATTAGTTACTATCAAACAAGGAAATGGATGGAAGTTTTTAATACTAGACAATTACAAACAGCTGACGACCTGCAGACAACTTGCAGAGACCAACCAAATACATAGATATACTGTGAAAGTACTATTGTTCGTGGGTTCCAATTTTCTTGGATTTCGTGGCTCCCTAAAACCACGAAATTAAGTTCCCAAACGAAATGCTTTTTTTCCATTGATTTTAAATGCATAGAATTCAAAACCACGAATTTAAGTTCCCACAAAATTGTAAATTTTATCAAAACCACGAAAATTGATGTCCACGAATAAAAGTATACTTCCACAGTACATTGGACAATAAGGCATAATAAGGGACATTCCTGTGGAGAATAATCAAAGCTGAACCCTGTCACTTTTAATAGTTCCCTTCATATTATATTTCATATTATACAAACCTGATTTAAAAGGCCCTCTTTCTTAAAAGGCCAGCTTATCTCCTTACGAAGGTGAGCTAGCTCTTAAATCAAGTTCAACTTTATTCTAGGGGGAGGTCCAGCAGAGGCCGTTGAGACATATATAAGGAACAAATAAAGGGATACGGAATAAATGTACATGGGACAAAATTCCTATAAATACATGATAAGATTAAGCAAATGGAACAACGCTTTCATTGTTGTTCTTCATCTTGAAGTCAATATGAGGCTGTCAACAAACAGCAAACACCCTTACCTCATAGTAAGTTCAAGACGGCCACTAGTCTTGGTTTAAGCGGAATTCACTTGCTAAATGTTGAACAATGCTACATCCATCCCCTGTTTTACATCAATTTTGTCATGGATGCGGGATAGTCAACAAGCATAACATATTGGGCAAAGTACTCTTACAAACACTGTCATCCGTTGCTCGACAAAGGGACCAATAAGACAATACAACATATTCAGGGTCTTCATTTGTTTACAATTAGTTCCTAATTATTGACTTTATGTTTCAGCATAAGAAATTACCCCGAGAAGGAAGTGAGGATCAGTTTGTCACTGTAAAACCTGATGACAGTAAGTCAAATACACATTTCTGATATATGTGAAATGAACATGAGCTATTGTATATTTTTTTTACCCATTTAACCCTTGTTTTGTCCCGATATACTCCCACATACCAAAATCTGGTATATATCTGTTGTTTCTCGTATAGACCCTTTCATGATAACTGCAGCTGTATTACTTTATATCGGGATATTTTCGCTTTGTTTAGGGTTGACAATCAAGAGCTAAAATTAGCCCTGCTTAAATTTCACTGCCCATTCAAATGCATTAGGTGCAACAGTCAAACGTGTACTATAAACGTAGCGAATATTTGCTGCTTTGATTTACACTAAAATTGCGAACAAAAGCTGACGCGAAAATAACCCAATATACGGTATTTTTTTTTTACGATAACTGAGTAAAAATGTGCATTTTGATAAAAAAAAACTGACATCTCAATTTGTTTGATTTTTCTAGTTGTCCTTTTGCTGAGAAAGTGCATGAATCCACTTCATTTTAATTTCCTAAATAAATTTACTGTGAAAGAGTTTATTACTGCTGTATTTTGATTTTTAGTTTTGGCTATACTCCTGATTTATTACCTATTAAAGTATATCATAACATTCCATTTTCCAAATCCTCCTTGTTATTAGCCATTGACCCATATGAACCCTCATTTTACTCCTTTTTGGCTTGATACTGTAGTCTCTGGCTAATACCAGGAATGATATGGAAATCTATGATTATCGGAATTTTTTTTTCAAGTGCATTCAGTTATAAGAGATATTTAAGTAGCTTTCCAGAAGTAGACACATTAGGTATCTCAACTGAAGTTGCCCCTTCGAGTAGAAAGGTCACATACCCATTCATTCTACAAAGGTTCAATATATGCCAATTTAATTTATGTTGATTTCAGTATGAGAAGGAGTCAAGTACAACTGAATATTGTTTATATTAAGGGAACATCAAGTCAACAAGGGTTTTCTGAAATAGCAATAAATGAGAATGCAAAAACTGAGGGCTATTCCAGTAAAAATTCCCACCAGGGGGTGGAATGCCTCTTATTTTTATACCCCCCACCAAGAGAAAAAAATTAAAATATATAATTAAATTATTAGAATACAATAGAAATACACCCACCACCAACAGAAAAAAAATTCACCGGTGTTCCACCCCCTGGTGGGAATTTTAAATGGAATAGCCCTGAGCATGCAATTAACAATATTTCAGGTATTCTGCATTTCTATAAATTTTTTGTCACATTTTTCTCAGCTTCTACAGGTGGAATTGATTTCAAAATTGGTATGCAGCTTCTATATAATTACTTGTAAAGAATGTAGTATTTTCAGTCCTGTTAGACATATACCTCCTTTTTGACAAAATGTGGACTTTTGTATCAAAATGTAGTGAAGCTTGTTTTCTTTTCACACTTCTCTCAATTTGCTATGCAGCCTATATATGATTTGTTGTAAGGAATTTGTTATTTCCAGTCCTTTTGGACTTTAGTCTCTGTAGTTGTCCATTCATTCATCAAGATATTTTTTTTTCTTTTAAAAATTTCTTGGCATGTATAATGGGAAATTCATTGTTATATAGTCTGAAGCTTGGTAATGATGAGTTGATTAGTGTATAGGATTTGCAAGTCTATCAAAGGACTACTTCCTGTTTGCAAATACTTTGATGTTTAATTATAAGCAAGATTTTTGTCAAAAATAGGTTGACATGTTTTAGTGGGAATGATTTGATATTAAATTTAAAGGTTGGAAATGACGATTTGTAGCATGTAAGTGATGTTTAAGATCTATCAAGCTTCTTGTTTGGCAAAATGAAAAAAAATCTTCTCAGCTGGCCTTTCATGATTTTGTCAGTAATAATGTGGTTGTAGGCAACACAATTCTTGTCAAACTACACTATTAATATTGTAGATAAATGGTTGCAGGAATTACATAGTGGTAATATCAGATTGTCTGTACTAATTGATTTTGAGGCTTTTGATTCATTTGATATTGATATACACTATTGTTAAAAAAAAAAATTATACATGGTTTCAGTGATGTAACTGCTTTATTTTCACATCTTGACAGAACTCAACAAGTACATAAAAGTAAAACTTTTTCAAACAAAATGCTTGTAAAAAGTTGTTCCGTAAGACACAATTCTAAGGCCTCTTTTGTTTATTTTTTATATTGATGACCTTTTTCATTATACAAAAAATGAATTGATAATTTAATGTTTTGGCCTATCAGGAAAATGTCTTAAATTTATGCAATCTTTGGTACAAGAGGACCTGAAATGAGTGTAATGGCAATAATTTGTTAATGAACACAAATAAAGCAATACATTGCCATTGCTGCTAAAGATACAAATGTATAAGTGTTTTTACAGTGAAATGAAATGTTATAGATTTCTACTTTTGAAGTATTTCTTAATCAAAGTGAATGCTTCTATGAAATGATCTTATATTATTGACAAATTATAGGCTAACATTTAACCAGACTTATCTCTTGAAAAAATGTACTTAATTTTAAATAGATATGCCAGAAGACTATACATGTATTACAGTGGATGTTTATTCTTGCCCTGAAATATAAATGCTGCATAACTTGGAATAGTTGTAATTATGAAGATTTAAGCAGAATAGAATGAAATTGGATGAAAGATCTGCTTAGATAACACTAGACTGGTTTGTCTCTTCAAAGACTTATTTTTGTCTGATTGGATGATCAGAGAATAAAATTGTCAAAAATGTGAATATTCAAAAAATGGAATTAAACCTGTCTTACAAATACAATGTTTCAGAAAATAATGTTAATATTATACAAGGTCACAATTGTCATTACAATCTCGAATTAGAATTTTTAAAAAACCTCTCATTAACAGTGGTAAGATATGGAGTAAATGCACATGAGACAAAGTCTTTACAAATACATTGTTAAACCAAGCAATGGAACAACGCTTTTATTGTTGTTCTTCATCTTGAAGTCACCATGAGGCCTTCAACAAGTAGCTACGTTCATACCTCATAGTAAGTTCAAGACAGCCCCCTAGCACCGGTTTGAGCGGAATTCATTGCTAGATCTCGAGCAATGCTACATCCATTTATCCTTTTCATCATGCATGGAAACCATTTCACAGGAATAGGGTCTGTAAGTCTCTTCAAATTTTGAACTTCGGGGCACATAATTTGTACCCGGAAGTTGTATTTTTAACAAAGCCTGTGACGTTTCATACAAAATATTTGAACGTCATGATGCTGCAAACGTCATAATATGGCAGGAAATGTTTCAAAGAGTGATGTTATCATTATTTCTTGGTGTCACCAGATGAGACTTATAGACCCTATGCCTTGCCAAAATGCTTAGAAGATACACCAAGTATTGAATGACTGGGAAGTGTTAAATTCCTAGGTTCCCTATTTAGGACTTGCACGTATGAACACCAAGTATTTCGTTCTTTTTAATGCAAACTACTTGTTGAGTTCTTAGTCTGAACAATTGTAGTTGTATTTATGTATATTGTAGAGTGTATTGTTGTTTACTTGTCACCACTTTCACTTACAAGGGAATCAAAAGAATTATCTGCTTTTCTTTCTGTGTGAAATTTTCACTCTTGAAATAAAGAATATCATAAATTAAAATTTTAGTTGACCATTAAACACATTTAGTTTTGTTATCACATCTTGATAATTTAACATACTTTCCTTTTTGAGCTCTTGCTAATCCTAACAGAATTAGTTTGAATCTAACAAGTGAATTGTAAATATTCTTTTTCAACTCACAAAACCACAGTTGAATATTTTTAACATTTGAAATAAATGTAAATATTTAATTTAAGATCCAGTTACATTTTGGAAATTTAAAAATATATATTTTGCAAAATCATAGAAAAAAGAAGGGAAACGGGGAATATGTCAAAGAGACAACAACCCAAAGGGGAGTAATAACAACTCAAAGCCACCATAGTATATATAATAATATTATTATGATAAATTTACAGAAATGAAAGATTGTTTTCTTTGATCCCATAAATATGTATCATATTATTATAAATGATTATTACTGGTTGCTAGGTAGAATTGAAAAACAAACAAACATACAAACATTCAAAAAACAAACAAACAAACCGACAAGACCAGCAACATAAAAAAGGCAAAAAATAAAAAAAAAATAAAATGTACAAAGCAAATAAAAAAATAAATAATTGCTATAAAAATTCATTAAACTGGAAGGTGTTTACATAGAAAAGGTTTTATGCAGAGTTACAAAAAGAAATTACAATCATAAAAGTAATTCCAAACTGAAATAAAAAAAAATGTAATACATTTTTTAAAAATGAATGTTTATAAACTGTAGGAGGTATTCTCATAGAAATAGTTGGTAGGATGAATTCCCCCAAATATGACATGTTTTTGAGGGGTTTTGAGAAATTTGCCAAGATAAGAATGAAACTTTTAGCAATTCTTTAAATGAAAATGATTCTAAAATGAAAAGGAATTGAAAAAGCTATGGTAGCCATTAAAAAAGAATTATTTGGTGTCTTTCAGAAAATTTACCATACATTATGTAATCCTATTCTTTAAATCATATTTTCTACATAAAGAGATTGATAAAATTTAGATGCTAGGTTATGATTCCAAAATATAACATCTCTTCAAGAGATTTTTGAATAAAAATAGGAATCCTATTTTTGGATTATGAGAGTTTATACTCATTGTAAATATCAATACAATCGAAAAATAATATGATTTTGTGGTTAAAATTAAAAATCAAAATTCAACTAGAACGTGTTTTGTCCCTATTGCAAATACTTAGATTATAGTAGCCAAAATACTAGTAGCACTGAGGATGGTATTTAAAAACAACACTTTGCACAATGATTTTCTTTTTAAAACACAGTTAATAAATAATAAACTGCAAGAATGGATAGGGTGCACTTATATAAAAAAAGTAATGTCATGTCTGATGGAGCAACTATTGTTTGTATTATGATTTTCATTTTTGAAAAAAGAATATTCATTATATTATTTCCTGAAAATTTTTATTGGCCTTTGCCACCATTATCATATTTGGTGGAAAGATTCCCTTTTTCAGAAATTTTTTTATGACCATTTTGACATTGAGTTCTATTTTGGATGCATTGAATGCTATTTACTTTTATTAAAATACATGATCAATTATTCCATAGTTTATATTAGTAACCATGACAACCTATTTATTACAGGAGATAATGACATTAGTAGTTCTGCTATAAAGACAGGAGTTCTGTATCTCGAGGATCCAGTAGAAAATGTAAGTATATCTTGGCTACAACAGTACATTATTTTATCTGAGGACTTAAATCATAGATTTGACGACCAAAAATGCAGTTAAGTGGCAGCACTTAGTGAAACCTGTAAACAGATACTTTTGACTGTCAAATCAAGATTGGCCACTCATATAATCATATGATATGCTGTTATTGCAATTTTAATGTAATCACATATGTGATCTTGTAGCTTTGTCTGATAAAAGGATCCATATTAAACAGGAAACCTTTTCTGTCTAAGCCATGTAGATAGAGCATTTAATGGTCAATTTTGACCAATCAAACCATTTGTTTGATCTTTGAAATAAAATGAAAATCATAATTAAGGAGGTTCGCTTCTCATGTTTTGGGATTTCTATCAGATTTTCTGAATTCTCTGGTTTTATCCATTTAGGAGCATTATAATTTTTTGCAAATAGACCCCCCTTAATTTTTCCCATAATTTCATTTTATACATCTTTATGAGCATTCTGTAAAATATCATTAAATTTTATTTATTCTGTCACATTCATTCGTGGTCAAAGCTTGCTAATGTTAATCCTATGAAAAATCTGAATAGTTCAGTTTCCCGCCAAATTTTCAATCACTTATAACTCAAAAACGAGATCATCACCCTATCAATTTTTTGCACTTAGATTATTTCTTTTTAGCTCACCTGGCTATGCCAGGGTGAGCTTTTGCCATCACTTGGCGTCCGTCGTCCGTCTGTCCGTCGTCCGTCCGTCGTAAACTTTTCATTCAAAGATCTTCTCCTCTGAAACCAATGGGCTAATTGGGACCAAACTTGGTCACAATGGTCCTTAGATGGTCCCTTCCAAAAAAGGTATCCGGCATGTCCGTACCTAATCCAAGATGGGGGCCAGTGGGGAACATAGTTTTAACATTGGACCCTATGGGAAAGACATTCAAAGATCTTCTTCTCAGAAACTACCAGTCCAATTATAACCAAACTTAGTCNACATTCAAGTCCTTTTCTCAGGAACTATAATACCTAGACTTGTCATATTTGGTCTATAGTGAGATCTATATGGGTACACGGCAGTCTGACACCTGTCATGTTGCCTTGACCTCAGTTGCATGGTTCAGTGAACTTAGAAAATCTGCGACATAGTTTTACATTCAAGTCCTTTTCTCAGTAACTGTTACACCTAGAAGCGTCATTTTGTTTGTAGGGAGATTTATATGGGTACACGCCAGTCTGACACCTGTCATGTTTCTTTGACCTCAATCTCATGGTTCAGTGACTTTGTTAAATTTTTACATTCAAGTCTATTTCTCAGCAACTGTAGCCTCTAGACTCACAATATTTGTCCTATAGCAAGATTTATTTGGGTATATGCCAGTCTGACATTTGTCNAAAGACATTTAAAGATCTTCTTCTCAGAAACTACCAGTCCAATTATAACCAAACTTAGACACAATGGTCCTTAGATGGTCCCTTCCATAAAAGGTATCCTACAGGTCCATACCGCATCCAAGATGGCCGCCAGCGGGCAACATAGTTTTAACATTGGACCCTATGGGACTTACATTCAAAGATCTTCTTCTCAAAAACTACCAGTCCAATAACATGTATAACCAAACTTAGTCACAATTGTCCTTAGATGGTCCCTACCAAAAAAGGTATCCGGCAAGTCCGCATCTAATCCAAGATGGCTGCCATTGGAGAACATAGTTTTAACATTGGAGCCTATGGGAAAGACAATCAAAAATCTTCTTCTCAGAAACTACCAGTCCAATTATAGCCAAACTTAGTCACAATGGCCCTTAGATGGTCCTTTCCAAAAAAGGTATCTGGCAGGTCTGTACCTCATCCAAGATGGCCACCAGCGGGAACATAGTTTTAACATTGGACCCTATGGAATATACATTCAAAGATATTCTCAGAAACTACTGGTCCAATTAGAACCAAACTAAGCCACAATGGTCCTTAGGTGGTCCCATCCAAAAAATGTATCTGGCAGGTCCATACCTCATCCAAGATGGCCACCATCTGGAACATAGTTTTTACATTGGCCCTATTGATTTTAAGGGGATTCTCTGCCCAAATTTTTGAATTTTTATTTGAATTGTGGTCTGAATGTTTCAATTTCAGGATTATGTATAACCTTGATTATAAGGGGAACCCCTGCCCAAATTTTTTTTTGAATGGTGTTTTGTTATGGGTTGTAATGGATGGTGGATCTTTTGGTTGCCATGGAAACCAAACAAGAATACTGTAATTTTAGAAAAAAAAGTATTCTGCTAAATTTTATGTTTTGTTTTTCCTATTGGAAATGCCTTTTATCTATGTCAGCCATGGTTCAGGTGAGTGATACAGGCTCTTGAGAGCCTCTTGTTTAATTTTCTAACAAAAAATCACATTTTGAAATCTAATTTATTTTCATATGGAGTAGCAAACCCCCTTAAAACATGAGTGTTTTTGATGACCATTTGATTCCAAGTCCATTCTTTTATTATGTTTTATGAGTTTTCCAAGTGAAAGAAAATCAGAAATTTCACAGATGATTGTCTTTGAAAATATTTTGGTGTATAAGTGTTGTAATATTATATCTTACATAATCAAAGTAGCCTAGAACCTTTTCAAAACAATTGCAGATGAAATATTTTCTGCCAGGAATTGAGTGTTCCATGCAATTTCACAGGAAAATGAAATATAGAACAATCTTAGATTATGCCATGAAGAGTTTTAGTGGAAAAATGCATGTACCCACTCAATGCCGTGGTACCTGCCAGAAAATGCTAGTGCCTTAGTTTTCATGAAAGTGTCGATTGAAATCAGTATAATGAAGATCTCACTAATCTAGTTTCTGATCATAGAAAATGTTCATTTCAGGATTGAACATCACTATAAATTTTCAACTTTTGCATGATGAAGTGTTAAAAGTATAATGTAATTTATGACATGAGAGTATACCAAATATCTGGATATCTTTCACAAATGCATGGATTTTTTGTATTATATAGTATAAACAATTCATCTCTTTTGTTGTAGGAATGGCATCCTCATTTCTTTGCCTTGACTTCATCCAAATTATTTTACACCAAAGAAACAGACCAGGATAATGAGGATGAAATTGATGAAGATTTGATTTCTCAGTCCAATCAGGTAAGACAAAAATATACAGAGGATGAGACACTGTAGGGACATCATGGCCAAAATACATAGGCCATTTTTTATGCCCCACCATGGAGTGGAAGAGGCATATAGATTTACCCTTGTCCGTCCGTCTGTCCGTACCTACGTTCGTATGTCCCAATGTTAAGTTTTGCATTTAGGTCCATATTTAGGTAACCTCTTGTAATATTTTGATATTATAACATCTGCACCTTGATTAGTAATACCAGATTCACCAACAGTTAGGGATCCATGACCTACATTTTATGCTTGAGTGACTTTTGTTAAGTTTTGTGTTTAAGTCCATTTCTCAACAACTACACATCATACAACAATGATGTTTCATCAAATTAATCACCTTGATGAGTACGTCCAAAATCATTGAGAATTAAGTGACTTTGACCTATATTTTAAGCTTGAGTGACTTTTTTAAAATTTTGTGTTAAGATCCTTTTCTCATCAACTGCACATCATACCACATTGATGATCACCTTGATGAGTACTACCCGAATCATCAAGAATTAAGTAGCTTTGACGTATATTTTACACTTTAGTGACTTTTGTTAAATTTTGTGTTCTAAGTCCATTTCTCAACAACTAAACGTGCTTTCACAAAGGTGCTGCATCAAATAAATAACATTGATATGTGATATCCAAATTAAGGACAATTTAGTGTCTTTGACCTACATTTTACACTTGAGTGACTTTCGGTAAATGTTATTTTTTAAGTCCATTTCTGAACAACTACACATTATATCATTATGATGTTTTATGAATGGCTCATCTCGGTGAAAACTACCAAATTCTTAGACAATTGGTTTACTTTGACCTACATTTTACACTTGAATGACTTTGTTCAATTTTTGCATTAGGCCCATTTAATTTTTGCATCAGGCCCATTTATTAGCAACTAGGTGTTTAATCTAATAAATCACCATTGTGAGTACTGCATAATGCATGGATAATTTTATAACCTGGCCAATATTTTATGCGTCAGCAACTTTAGTTGGGTAATCTTTGTTTAAGTCCATTACTAAACAAATATTTAATGAATAATCATCTGTAACTGTACCTCTAGATGATTCCATCCAAATTTAGTGGCTTGGAACTTAATTTCATTGCTGATTGGCTAAGGTTATATATTGCGATAAATTTGATGGTGGGGGCATCTGTGTCTTATAGACACATTCTCAAGTTTATTATTATTAAACTAAATGGTATGTTCTATGTCTAAACTTGTTTTGCACAAAATAAGTTGACTTGGATTTTTTTTTCAAACCCAATGAATCAAGTTGTGGTATTATATTTTAGCAATAACAATGCAATCGAGGTCAGCTGTTGTAGATTTGAAAGTGAAAAATAGCAGTTTACTAGTGATGGAGAGTATGTAAATGATGATTACCGTATTCCTCGTATTGAGCTCCCCTGCCGCTATAAGCGCCCCTACCCTTTATTTCGTTTGAACTCCTTAAGCGTCCCTCAAAATTCCAACTAGAAACTGTAATTTCGGTATTAATTTCGTACGTTTTCCGTTATTGATTTGTTTTTCGTCAAATTCGCATGCGTGTGTATCTAAATTTACGCTTGTAAACAATTGAGTCATCACATTTTTCGTTTCATTTCAGTACACACACTTGATCAGCATTATTTTTTACGTCTGTTTGTCAAAGATTTCGATAGTTGAAGCATTTTTACATTGATTACATCGTTTACTTAAGAAAGGTCAAAGAATTTTGTTACAAGATCTTCATTTTAGATCCCTGCTTTTGTCCTACTTAATTAGCGCCCCCTTTTCGAATTTACGAGGAATATGGTATATCTAAATTCATGCCCTAGGATATATAGATAATGTACTGTTATTACCATTCTTATGGAATCAAATGATTTCATCTCGTAATTTTGTCTGATGAATTTGCATCAGAAATATTTTTTTTCTTAAATCCTTTAGAAAATGCTTCTTGACACAATTGATAGAATTTAAATTTTTATGTGAAATGTGAATTTGAATTTGATATTTATTTTAGAATCAATCCAGTACAGAGTTACATTATAGTGAAAAATGGTTCCAAGGAAAATTGGAAGGAGGTCGGAGAAAGGCTGATGAACTGCTCCATAATCATAGTTATTTAGGAGATGGTACCTTTCTTGTTAGAGAAAGTGAAACTTTTATTGGAGATTACTCACTGTCCTTTTGGTAAGTTAGGAATATCAAAATGTTTATTTGGAAAAATATTGAATCAAAAATGGACAGCTTATTAACTTGGTTTTCCATCAGGAAAACCTGACTATTGAAATAGTGAAATATCAAACCAGTAGTTCTAGCCCTTGATATTTGACATGCAGTTGTTCCTTTAATGTACATTTTGATCCATGCCCAGATGGTTACCCTTGCTCCCCAGTGAGACATGAACAAACACATCAAGTTTTTTGCAACTAAAGTACGTGTACTTCACATAGTTTAAGACTTATATTTTGTTATAATGGCTGCAGCTGTATATCAGTGTGCAGATTCAAGATATGCATGGGATAGGCAAGACATACTGTGTTCAATATTTTTCTTCTAATATATTTCTTTGAGAGGCATTTGGACAGTGTAATTTCTTCCAAAATATGTTTTAATAACAGTCATTATTGGGGACAAAATTTTATATTTCAACAAGTTTATAAGTATTTTAAATCTGCCAGTTATGGAAATTGTCAAAAATTACAAAATACTGCCAAAAGTTTATGAAAAGGTGATTTTTCCTTTTACCAGCAAATGGTTTACTTTTGTCAAACCAGAGAACCAACACAAATTTTCAACTTTTGCAAAGACTGAAGTATACATTAATTTAAAACAAGAAATTTCAAGAAAAGGCAATTTTAGGTAGAGTGACCAACCGATAGGGAATACGTCATCATGAAAATGTGATATGTACCGGTATAAATAATTAAAACTTAATTTTCTTTATTTAAAAGCTAGATTAAATTGTTCCATATTTGTTTTGTAGGAGAAGAGGAGAAACACAACATTGTCGTATTAAAACAAAACAAGAATTAGGACAACTTAAGTACTATCTGATAGAGACAGCATTATTTGATAGTTTATATGACCTTATAACATATTACAGAAACAATCCATTACGTGGACATAATTTTTCTATGTGCCTCACAGAACCTGTACCTCAAGTCGCTAGTCATGAGGGGAAAGAGTAAGTACTAAGAAAGATTTGTTGTGATTGTCTCACCAGAAAAGTAACATGTCCAGTCTTCACTGTATTAATTTTTATACCCGTGTTAGATAGAGAGTGGGGTTCATACCCCCACTAGATAGAGAGTGGGTTATACTTCTTTCACCTGTCCATTCATCTGACTGTATGCTTGTCAACTTAACCTTTTTGTCACCTACTCCATCATTGTGTGCAGCCTTTATATGATCAGTTGTAAGAAATTTCCTAATTTCAGTCCTGTGGGATATGTACTTCCTGTTTGGCAAGATGTCGACATAGTAACAAATTAAATATTGTCACATTTTTCTCCACTTCTACTGGAGGGATTGATACAAACTACATGTATATAAACAGTCTCTATATTATAAATTGTAAGGAATCAGCTATTGTCAGTTCTGTCAGACATGAATGTGTATATGCAGCCTCTACATGGTAAGTTAGACAAAAATGCTCATACATGAACTTCTTGTTTGACAAGATGTGGATTTGGTTAAAAATGTAGTGAAGCGTGAATTTTTTTGTTACACCTTTCTCAGCTTCTACAGGAGGGATTGATTTCAAATTTGGTATGCAACCTTTATAAGATAAGTTGTAAGATAAGTTGTGAGAAACATTCTATTATCAGTCATGTTGGACATGTGATTCCTGTTACTTAATTTTCTGTCAAGTAAGTGAGAACCGAACTGTCCGTCTGAAAAGAACAATCCAAGGACAATGGCAACATCGGAAAAACGAAGAAACGAAGACATAACATGAGCACAGCACAGAAAAGAAAATGAAGACAGGCACATATACAAAAATGAACAACACGGACCCAATAAAAACCATGGGTGAGATCAGGTGCACCTGTTAACAGTACAAGTCAAACAGACAAGCATTCATATTGAAGTAAAATTCAACAACTAGTTACTCTGCAACTTATAGATGTATAGCAAAAGCTTGAAAATCACTATTTTGTATATCCATAGAAGTACCACAGAGAAGCAAGGTGACCTCATTAAAAAGGCAAAAGTTTTATTTATAAAAATTTCAGAGTGCTTGCATGACTACACATTATTATACACAAAAGTTGTAACAAACTTTCATCTATAAATTGGATTATATTATAAGTCTAACTGACACATTCCCCATAAACTTATACATGTAGTGGCAAGATAAGAAAAGAAGAACCGTAGTGAGATTGATATGATACAATGTAGATAATTTCATTCTTTTGATATTTTCATCAGGTGGTATCATGACAGTATGACTCGTGCTGATGCTGAAGACTTGTTAAGAAGAATACCTAATGATGGTGCCTTTCTTGTACGACGTGGTGCAAACAGTAATTATGCAATTTCATTCAGGTATGTTAAGAATTGTCATAGAAAATGTTGAGGGATAATCATGTAGTCACTTGTTAATTGCTTGGTCATTCATTTCATCTAACAAAAAAATTGATAAGTCTTTGAGGTAAAAAATAAATGATGAAGTTCCTTAATTAAAAGATAAGAGAACTATACAATGTACATTGTATGTATGAATGGTTTGTGTTAGTAAATAAATCACAATTTACTGATAATCCTTTTCATGTTAGTTCATAAGGTCACCATGTTGTGAAGTAAACAGTAATACACATGAAGTATACATGAAATGGCAGGATATTCTTAAAACATAATACATGACAAAGTCAATCAACCTGATCTGGCAGCAGCAATACGAGTTGGAGAAGAAAATGCAAATAGAAGAGGGTATAACCCCCCTACCCCCTTGAGTCCAGAGTACACCAAAAATTTAAGAAGAAGTCCAGAGTTCATTTTTTAATTGGTGATTTTTTTTTAAATTTGAAGTACAAGTCCAAAAGTTATGACTTAAGTCGGTGGAGTCCATGGACTCAAGTGGTCAAGTCCAAAGTACGCTAAAAATAAGGTCCAAGTCCTGAGTCCAAAAAGGGGGTTATACCCTCATAGAAGTCTTTTGTGGGAGTCAGTTCTGTTTTTGTAGGGGAAATGATATTTTCAGAAGAAATAGTACTAAATTATAATTTATTTCTTACAGGGGAGATGGTAAAATAAAACATTGTCGTATTGAACTGGATGGTAGGTTGTATGTGATAGGAGAGGCAAACTTTGAAAGTTTGGTAGAGTTAGTGCAATATTATGAAAAGAATCCTTTGTATAATCGGATCAAGTTAAAAATTCCCGTCAGTCAAGCTCTTGTTGATAGAAGAGGCTCTGTAAGTATTACATGTATTTATTGTAATATAGAGATCTTTGTGCATGGTTGATATTCATAAAAAATTTTTTAATTACAGTAGAACTTTGATTGCTCAAACTGCAATAACTGGAACCCTTTTTTTCGTCCCTTTGTTCAATTTTCAACATAGCTTGACCTCAATGGCTCGTACACTTCTATAACTTGAACTGTTTTTATGGGTCTCTTGGGTGTCCGAGCCATCGAAGTTTGACTAGGTTGGTTTTTTTTTTGCATTACATTATCAGACTTATTTACCCTTACTATTTTTTAGGTGATCTGGGCCATTCATTTTCTTTTTTGCTAATTTACAAGTATTGCCGATATTTTTCAATTCTAGCCCATAATTTTTTTGCAGTTCCATTCATATTGGATGAAATCTGCATTACATGTAAAGTAAACCAAAAAAAATTTGAGACTCACATGATAGGTTTATAGCTAAATGTAAGTCCAATCGGTGTGACTACATAATGTGCTATTCACTGCACTATGTAGTGTCCATTCTAAAAAAAGCATTTTATGACAGTAAAAGTGCTTAATTTTGGTTTCTAGTTATTTCTTAGTAAGTAAGTTACTATTATTTTGCAAAAAGGGGTACATAAATTTAGAATTACAGTTAAAATTGCTGTACAAGCAATAGATTTTGTACCAAGGAGGATATGTTATTTTTGCCCAGAACCAATAAACATCTGTTGTACAGTGGACTTCGATGGTTTGAGTTGCAATAGTTCCAACACCGTAGATGTTTGGAACCCTTTTTGATGGTCCTTTTGTTTTATGTTTTAACTTAGTTTGACCTCGATATCTCGAACACCCATCTAGCTCGAAATGTTTTCATCGGTCACCTGGGCTGGGTTTTGGGCCATGGAAGTTTTACTGTATGTTCTACCCATAATTCATTAGTTTCTAAATAGGGTCTGTAAGTCTCGTCCAATTTTGAGACTTCCGGGCACATAATTTGTACCCGGAAGTTGCATTTTTAACAGAAAAATATGACGTTTCAAGCAAACAATTAGGACGTTATAATCCCACAACGTCATATTTTGGCGGGAAACGTTTTTTAAATTTGAATTTTATTGTGATTTCTTGGTGTCACATGACGAGACTTACAGACCCTATTGATAAGTTAATTCAAATGGTTCATATTTTATATTGGTACAGAATGAGAAGTTTACATTAAAATCAGAAAAATGTGAACTGCATCGCTATAGAATGTCTGTTAATTTAAAAAAACATATCTAAATGACTTATTGAAATAATAATTGCAGGAGAGTTCATCCCCAAGACTGCCTGGTATGAGAAATTTCAGGATAATGTTTGACAGCTTTAATATTTTACTGAGAAATGTAAATTTCACCATTTCTCTAAGATCAATCTTTCTGATGTTATCTTATGAACTTTCGTAATTCTAACTTGAACATGCATCACTTGGAATTTTTAATACACTAAATTTGCCTATTTTTTTTTCTTGTTTCATCTATGAAACGTAACATTAAAGGAGAAGTGTTGCCTTAGTTGATGCTATAGGCTGATTACATTGGTGTCTTTTCACTATTTATGGAAGTGGATTTTAGACATTGCCATGTATTGTACTCCTTATCCCTCATTGCTTATTCCATACGTCTTCATTGATCATTTACGTGTATAGTTGATTGATTAAATAGGATTGCTCCATCACTTTCTGCAAATTCTTAGCAATTTTGAGACAGTTTTTTCCACTGTTATGATATCACAAAGCATATTTTGGTAGTCATTTTTATAAATGAAGTTCATTGCAAATCACTTGGGTCATCTATTTTTTATCTGTTTCTTGAAATTTAAAAGCTTGAATAACATATTCCTGTTGGAAACCAGAAGGACTTAACTATTGAATACTAAATGAATAATCTGTATGAAAAAGAATGTCAACTCATCTTTCATTGAAATGCTATGTTTAGCTTATTAATGAATATCTTCTATTTCTATCAATTTTTTTCACTTAGCAAACATATTTTGATTGTATAGTGAAACTTGTCTAACCGGACGCGCTATTGGACCATTTTAATGTGTGGGAATATTCAGGATGTCAGAATAATGATTATTAAAAGTATTTTACAGTGGATCCACAATGACTGTGATCATTGTTGAACACCTATTCGTTTTACAATTTTATAGAGAGTTTTTATCTATTTCAAAAGCTTTGTCG
>MJUU01066574.1:135289-164546 GCA_002080025.1 Modiolus philippinarum
TTTTTATTTTGCAGGTCAATTGTGCACATATCAAAGATGTGCATACTACTTGGATTTTGATTTTTGATAATTTTTCAGGAAACTACATATTGTTGAACTTTGTCATTTTTATGTATTATGTTGCATATAGGGTAACACCATTTGTCCGGATAACTCCTCCTACAGTTTATTAGATAGGAAGTTTTAATTTTGCAGGTTGAATGTGCACATATCAAAGATGTACATGCTTCTTGGATTTTGATTTTTGATCATTTTTCAGAAAACTATACATTGTATAACTTTGTCATTTTTATGCATTATATTGCATATAGGGTACATCATTTGTTCGGATAACTCCTCCTACAGTTTATTTGATAGGAAGTTATTATTTTGCAGGTAGATTGTGCACATATCAAAGATGTGCATGCTACTTGGATTTTGATTTTTGATCATTTTTCAGAAAACTACACATTGTTGAACTTTGTCATTTTTATGCATTATATTGCATATAGGGTACATTATTTGTCCGGATAACTCCTCCTACAGTTTATAAGATAGGAAGTTTACAGAGTACTCCATTTGCCCGGAATTCTCCTACAGTTTTTAAGATATTTTACACGATGATTGTGCATGTGTAAGAGATGTGCAGACTACTTGGATTTCAATTTTTGATAACTTTTAGATAATTCAGGATTATCCGATATGTGGGGGCGTGGGGTATGTGAGCTTGCTCACTAAGGTTCTTTAATTAATTTTAATTATTCATTTCTTTACAGGTGGAAGGGAGATTTTGGTGATAAAAAACAGTACTGGTTCCCTGAACATTTAGTGGAGGAGCTGGATCTTCCAGAGGAAACAGAAGATACAGCACCTTTAGGAGCTTTACAGAAAGGATATATAGATATTCAGGGATGTAAAGTGGGTGAGTAATAGCTGCCTAAATGTTCTTAAGTAATTTTCTTTTTATTAGAGTTTTTGCTGTTTTTTCACTTGAAGGGTAAGTATGAGATTTGAACTCTATGAAGGAATGCCATAAAATAATGACAAAGAAAACCTACTCTGATCTATTATTTTTATCAAGATTACTTTGTTCAGAATTTTCGTCTGATGTAAAGACATGGGTTTGAAGATTAGTAGTACTACAGAATGAAAGATTAAATGGAAATTTCTAATAAAAATCTAAAAGATAAAAGGAAACACCTACAATAGCCAAAAATCATAATCACATGTCATAATTATACCCCCCGTTAACAAAGTTTAGGAGGTATATAGGAATCACCCTGTCTGTTTGTCTGTCCATCCGTTTGTCTATCCACACTTCTTGTAAGCACAACTCCTCTTAAACCACTTGAAGGATTTTGATGAAACTTTACACTATATGGAGATGTTCATGACGGAATATAATTATTGTCTGAAACCAGAAAGGGGAGATAATTTGATTTCATCTGCATAGATTACCTCATAAGCGCAACTCCTCCTAAACCACATGAAGGATTTTAATGATACTTCACACAAAGGAAGGACACTATATGGAAAAGCAAAGCTTGCAATAGGGTTAAACTGGTTTACAGGTACCCAAACCATATCTTTCTCGATCCCCTTTCCCTTTAGTATAATAAGCATGCAAATAAAACCGATGTAGACTACTAACTCCATGACCACAATCTTGAAGAGAAAAGATTGACAAAATGTAATTTAGAAAGATGGGACAAGATGTGCTGGCTGCTAAACTGTAGGCTAGCTTGTTTGCTGGTAAAACATTGTTGCACTATGGAAGAAAAATCAAACTCAAAACTTACGGAAGGGTTGAGTAAAAAATCACCATGTATTTTAGTAGACATTGGCAGTATCAAAATCTGGAGGTTGTATATTTTAGAGTTCAGCTGTTTTGATTAAATTAAGTAAACAGAGTGTGCATGCTTGAAGATGTCTGAATTCAAGACTATAATTATATCTTGCTATTCAATAAAAAAACCAAAAAAAAAAACCAAAAAATGTGTATGTTGTATAAGTATAGATATAGGATGTTGTAAATGAAACATTTTGATAGTTTATAGATCACATTATATATATATATATGTATTTTATTTTAGAAATCGGTGGAAGGGCAGATAAACCCCATACATTTCTAATTTATACACGCTCAGCTCCACAGCCTCTGGAAGTTGCTGCTGATAATGATGGAGAAATGAGGGAGTGGCTAACTGTGATATATCAGTGTACTTCTGGCTTGACACAAACAGTATGTATATATAATTTATAATTATGGTGTCAGTTTGTCCGTTCATCCATTTGTTATTCTGTCTGCCATAGAGTACATACTTTGTGGTGACAACTCCTCCTAGACCACATGGTGAAAGTCAATGAAACTTTCACAGAATTTTCAATACATATTGCCATCTGGAACCAAATGGGGGAGTGGGAGTATGTTCTCGTGAGCTTTGCTCACAGTTTTTCTAGTTGATTCTTGTAGTAACACCTATAAGTATACCTAGAACTGTGTTGATTTGAAATATTTAATTAAATTTACACCTTTTGGAGATTGCCATACTGGTATTGTTTGTCATTGTAAATAAACATAAAGGTAAGTGCTTCAACATTAGTGCTATAGTGCTAAACATAGAGTATAAAAATTAGATCACATGAAATTGAATAATTTGTTTTCTTATTACAGAAACAAAAAGATCGGCAGTTAGAAAGAAAGAAATGCTTAGCCAGGGATCTCTCAGATCTTATAGTGTATGCTATTGCAGTGCCGTTTGATATTGATAGTAAGTAAAGAATTAGTTTGGAAGTTAACAACAACAAAAAAAAAAAGAAAAACAGTAAATGAGTTTAGTAACAAAATTTCAAGGGCTGAAATCCAAAGGATACAGGTGCAAAACAACTCTGGAAAAATTATCAATCTCAATGGTCCTGACTTGGTACAGGCATTTCAAAAGAAATTTGTGGGTAAAACCAGTTTTATGTCATATCAAAACCTCCCTTCTGTTGTGATGGTTTCTGGAAGCAACTCAACAGCAATTGCTAGTGAAAATTCATTGAAATAAATTTTACAAAGTTTGGGGAGGAGAAGACCATATATCTTGAAAGATGTTGTTGGTACAGTTTGTGTAGATCCTGTATTTTCTAATTGTTTGGGATGTTGAGGTCACCAGTTATAACCTGACGAGTGGGAGCGTGCATAAATAAGAAAGAGAGAAAAAAGCTACCAGGTGGTTTTAATTTAAATTCTTCAATTTGGACATTTGAGTGATGAATTATGCTGTTGAACTTCAGAATATGATTATTAGAAATTTACAATAACAATTTTATACCATAAGAATCATTTTATTAAAACTCTACAAATTATTTCTATTTTCAGGGGCTCTGAAAGGACCAATCAACTGCTGTGAAATGTCTTCCTTCTCTGAACTAAAAATAGAAAAATATTGTCAGAGAGCGTTGTCTGAAAGCTTTGCAAAATATCCTTCTGTTAAAAAATATTTCACAAAAGGATATGGGGTAAATGAACATCAGACCATATGTCAACCCCAACTGCAATAATAACATGTATTAAGCTGATACATGTGTATTACAAAAAAAAATATGGTTTTACAAAAAATATTTAATATTATGTCATATTTTACTTTCAAGTCTTTTTAAGGCAGGTTCTCTGCCTTCTAGCTGTTAGGTAAAGCCATCTTGAAAACGTCTGTTTCAACCAGACTCTTACATTAAGGAGACTACTTTGTATGAAAAGAATCCAAATGATCCAGACTATAGTTAAAAACGCGTACGGCTTACCAGTTATTCATACGATGGCACAAAAAATAATCCATTCATGTGGCTATACAGTGTCCATTTCATGATCAACTACATCGTTTTATGTGTTTATTGTATCTATTTAATATCTTTTAAAAGATACAATGTTTTTTTAATCTCAGAGGACTTAAATTGATATTTGAAATTCACGATTCGGTTCATTCATAAAAATTTCCTGCGGCGCGCTATGATTTTACAAGTTTTTATGAATGGATACATAGTAACTTCTACTTTCGCTGTTGTAACTCGTAAAAATGTATGTATTTCTCAATATATGTGACTTTGAAACTTTTAATGGTTACACTGACGTACTCTACGTAAAAAAAGGATCAATCAAACCGTAGCTTCGTTTTCTTGTTTTTTTTGTCCCGACAGGTGGCACGTTGTTTTGTTTTATTAATGGCCAACTAAATTATGCCTGCATGACATACGCCGTAGTAAATAAGGGTCAAATAAGTTTCAAAATAATCCGAAATTACAACAAATGTTCTTTATGGAATACTTCAAATACATTGTAAATTAAAATTTTAGAATAATTCAACTATGTCAACAATGAAGCATGGAAGGTTTAAACTTGATCTCCACCGGCTTTCCTAATCACAAGCGTAATCAAGTACAACACTTGTACTGGATCACATGGAACCATCATAAAGGTCCTAAACTGTCACTTGATTTGTTACAACAGGAGGAAGCACTTGCTTGCTGAATTTTCATTATTTGCAGTGATTCCTTCTTTTGTAGTAATTCATTTTTCACGTTGTGTTGAAACACAGATGAAATCTGTTAGTATGCTGCACCAAGAATACGTTCACGAAGGCAAGGTCTTGTCATCCGTCATATCAACATATCATAATCAGGTATTAGAAAACACTCCATGCTAGATCACGAAAGTCAAATGTAAAAAAACGTCAGTTGAAAACTCGTGAGGGTCCTGATAAAACTATATATATACGTAATTATTTCATAGTAGATCTAGTTCTATCCTTTTAAAAATTAAAAGTGGCTAAATGCATTTCGGCGTCCCATGATCCAGTGCTTTGATCCAACAGATGTAGATAAAAAATACAAATATTCAATTCTCTACCAGTTACCCATCATAAGAAGAAGTCTGCAACCCATTCAATATGTTTGGAAGGTGTTGTGCCCAGATAAGGCCACAATGACTTGCTTTGGCCTAGAAAAAAAAATTTGATAGTAAACAAATGTTTTTTTCTTGGCTTGGAGCAAGTCCCACTCCCTGTGATAAGGCCGTTATCAGTAAAGTCCTCTACAGGTGGTTCCTTCAGATCTCGTTCTAGTGAATACTAATATAATCATGAAAACAAGTAATTGTTTTAATCACAATAGTCATCAAAGTGATAACATGACAAAATTAGAAATATCAACATTTATCAAGTCACCGAGTGTAAAACTTGTTTGAAATACTTACATGTACCAACACAGAGGAACAAGGCAATGGAATGTAAATACACATGTAGAGTTTTAAATATATCGCCAACAACCCATACAAAAACTGAAAAGACAACCCAAACCGGGAAGCTAAGGAAAACTTCGAATTTTAATTCTTGAAAAAATTACATGCCAACATTTCAGCAAAACAGTAATAATAACAGGACTTCTGTGAATACCCAGGAACCTGCCTTAACAGCATTCTATGCTTTGATTTGTACTTTTATCTTTTAAATTTTAGTGCCTGGTAAAATGTATTAGTTATATTCTTTAAATGTAAACTTCACAATAAAATTCAAACCAGTGTGCCAGATACTATGCAATGCAAGTAACTGTTGAATGAATATGCCAGTAACTAGGAAATTGCATGTGTACAGTATTCTAAATACAGCACTGAAACAATTCATGTATACACAGGGATTTAAATGTGAAGAAAAGTTCATAATTACAGAATGGATATATAACTATGCCTCATATAAGTGCTATTCCATTTAAATCTACCACCCAGTGGGGAATGCAATATATTTTAGACTCCACCACCAATACAAAAAAAATAATTATTTCGCCAATTAGGTAATCTAATGGTTCTCACATCAGGCTGACCCCAGGACCAAGAAAAAAAATTAAAACTGCATCCCTTTGGGTGGTAAATTTTTCTGGAACAGCCCTAATCGAATTCCTGATATTTGCATGCATCAGGCTTCCACGATCTTCCACATGTCAGTCATTTTAGTAAAGCTCAATCCAAACAAGGTAATGTGATTTTTCTCTCCAGTAGAAAACTCAGCAAACACAGAAAGCTCAAATTCATGTGCAGAGTTAACAGGAAATATTATAGTTTCATATTTTCTGGAAATTCTCTGTCAAAATTTAATACTAAAGAGAAAACAGCAAATCCTATTACATACTCTAGATTTACAATTGATGCATGTGACAAAGGTCATAATCGTAGACATGGTAGATATTGTAAATCTGTGAATATCATTGTCCTATAAATAACAGGATACACACAAAACATGTTCATTTTTTTAAGAGAAAAAGTTATATTTTCTCAAATAAGGGACAAAATTTTCGGAGTCGGAAATCATCCAAAAATGGATATCAGCAGGTTCATACAGCAGTGAACATACATGTAGTCATTACTAATAGTGCCACATCCAAGAAATACTGCTAATAGTGCCACATCCAAGAAATACATAGTCCCTGATTTCAGTCACATTTCTATTATATTTAATGATGCAAATAATTCTTAGTAAAAATCAGTCATATATTCTTAATATTCCATGTCTAGTTAAGTACAATTCCAAAAAAAAAGGTTGGTCAGTCAATCAAAATTTTACATTATTATTCTTTAACAATTTTACGTATAACCGTAGACAGTTGAGCAGAGTGTATCCAAAGGGATCTCGGATGGATTCCTCTAATTATGATCCGATGCCGATGTGGAATTGTGGATGTCAAATGGTGGCATTAAATTACCAAACACCAGACAGATCTATGCAACTTAATGAAGGAAAATTTTTGAAAAATGGAAGGTATGTTGTTTTGCTTAGCTTTACGGGCCATATAAATGGGTGTCTCCTTGTACCAAGTTAGTTATATATGGTCAAAGTTGAGATAATTTTAATTTCAATATCAAAAGAGGTTAGTAGTATGCTAATTAAGGTTATCTCCACCTTGACCATATATAGCTAACTTGGTACAGGGAGATAACCACAAATGTTTGTCATTGCAGATGACAAAATCTTGTATTTTAAAAATTTGGTTACTAGTAGATGTAGTAACAACTAAATGTGAAATTAAATTTTGAATACATTGATTTCCAATTTGACGATTCTCTGGTACACTCGCAGACCATTTATTGTGTTGCCTGCTGTAAGCAGAGTCAACACACAGGGATTACTATCCGTCGTCTTACATTGTCGTCGTCCTGTGTCATCTGTCTGTTTTTGAATCCGCAACTCCTTCAAAACTTCTAGTCTGATTCAAACCAAACTTTCAGGATATGTTGTTCACTTGGTGTAGTTGTGCACCTGATACTTAGAATTTTGATTTTACAGATTTTAGAAGTTCATGGAACCAAAATTGCTCATTTGTGAGTCTTGTCATTTTTGAATCCGCAAATCCTTCAAAACTGCTAGTCCAATTCCAACCAAACTTTCAGGATATGTTTTTCACCTGGTGTAGATGTGCACCTGATACTTAGAATTTTGATTTTACATATTTTTGAGGTTTACGGAGCCAAAGTTGCTCATTGTTATTCTGGTTAGTTAATCCTCAACTCCATCATAGCTATAAGTCAGAATTCAACCAAACTTGCAGGATATGTTGTTTACCTGATCTTTTTGTGTATCTGATACGTAATATTTTGATTTTTCAGATTTTAGAGGTTCACTGAGCCAAAATAGCTCATTTGTTAATTTAGTTTGTAAATGTGGTACTTTTTCAAAGCTATAAGTCATAATCCAACCAACCTTTCAGAATACATTGTATGTTCTCACTTAATGTAATTGTGCACCTGATACTTAAAATTTGATTTTACAGATTTTAGAGGTTCACTTGGCCAAAAATGGCTCTTCTGTAGTGCAGGCAGCATAAGTGTCCCATGGAACACCCGTCAATTTTTAAAAAGAAATCCTTTCTATAGTATTTTTGAGGGGTTAGTTTTTACAAATGCTAATTTGCAGGTTTGAAAGCTCTAAATATTATTTTAAGCTATGGTGTCCAACAATCAGTACTTTAGTATTATTCTACTGATCTACTTGAATATTTAGCTCTATAAAATTTTAGGATTTATACAGAAAATATTTACAAAAATAATTTTCTAACTTGTTAATTGCGTTGTATTGATGAACCAACACCTGGTTTTGGAAATGTGCGGGTAGGGCCAACTTAAAGTGGATACTTAGTATTCAGTGGATGTCCTATGAAATAAATGTATAGAACTAGCTACTCTCTCAGTTGCCACTTGGTAAGGTCCTGATGATGCCATCATTATTGGGGAAACTAGTGGACAATTAAACTTACACCAGGTAACAACGGAGTGTTAATTTTAAACATTATGAAGACCACTACTTGTTAGTTATAAGCTGTAAACAAATACACATACATGTAATAAACATTTATATATTACAGGTGTGGTTATGTGTTACAGCCTGATGTCATGAGGTTAAACGATTATAGTCCTTTTAGTAAACAGTGCTTACGTAATGTAGATCCTTTGACACTGAATATTACAGTAAGATTCATTTATTTCATAATAGTTTTTATACAATAATCAGCAATTTCATATGCATTTATAAAAACATTTCTTGAAATACATGTTTCAGTAACAGAAATTGTTGAAACATACATGTGATTGGTCTCTTTGAGCAAACATAGCAGATGACCCTTGTTTTTCAGAGAAATTTTGCCGTTTTCCAGGTAAAATTCAGGAGACTTCATCGACATTACATTCAACACATAAAACTTCTAATACACACATAAAAATACCAATACTTTTATCCTGTGAGGTTCTAAGTATAACCTTGTGAGGTTCTAGATATTAGTTAAAGAGTTAACATCAATTTTAATGTTGTATTCTTTTTGCAATGACGCTGATACATGTAACCCAACCAGATACGTGTAAACCAACTACTGTACAAGAAATTATAATTCAAACTATCAACAAAAGAAGGAAGATACTTTAAGATGATTACTGTGCCAAGTCATAAAGTTATCAATTTTTAAAAAATATATATATACCCATGGCTTCTATTCATATTGTTAGAACTGTGACATTTTGTTCATATGGGACAATATTTGCATAATCATAACACATAATATTCATTACATTATATTGTTTAACAGGTTCTGGGAGCCAGGCATTTATTAAAATCAGGGAGAGGTTATGCCTGTCCATTTGTAGAGATAGAAATTGCTGGCACAGAAACAGATAATAGTAAATTTAAAACAATGAAAATTGGTAAGTCTGTGTATTTAATAGACAAATCAAATAAATATTTATTTTAGATAATTTTTTTGCATTGCCACAAATGTTGAGGAGCCATATAGATTTACTCTTGTATGTCCATACATTTGCTCTAGGTGCATGCTTTGGTAATGTTTTGTAGTATTTGAATAATGTTACATCAGTAAATGCACCTTGATTAGTATTTCCAGATTCACTAACAGTTAGGGATAATTGGCATCTTGAGTGTCTTTTGTTAAATTTTTGCATTTTAAGTCAATTTCTTAACAACTAAACACACAATCACAAAGATATTTCATCAAATTAATTGCTTTGATGAGTAATACCCAAATAATTGATCATTAAGTTGATTTGAACTAAATTTTATGCTTGAGTGACTTTTGTTGCATTTTGGATATAAGTTCACTTCTAGACAACTAATACATAATGTATGTTAACACAATAATGTTGTTCAACTGGATAAACTTAATTGCAGTTATGGGTTTTATGTTAAATTTTGTGTTTCAAGTACTAAACAACATTCAGATAGGCCAATTAAAATTTATATCTAGATTTTCATCCCAGCATGCCCCTAGAAAACCGACCTGCTTGAGATTAATTTATTTTTAAAAAATCTGCTGCATCTAAATTCTGGTATTTCGTTTCGTGTCCGTATCAATATACATTTTCGTTTACATACATGTAACCATTTTCAGTAGTTGAAAAAACAGTTTTTGCACTTGGGAGCAAGTCTAACTGATAAGAAAAGCTAGTTTGCTGTGAATTTCAACGACTCAAAGACAATATTTGACACCTACATGTATAATGACCTTTAATCGGATGTAATAGATGAGAATACACCATGGATTGAGCTACGTTATTGTTTATCACAGGTTGGGAACACACTCCAAAATGGAAGGGAAGGAACAACCGATAAGATCTACCACAAAAATAAATTATAAAAAATAAATTCCACCCACCCGCCCAATATTTTTTCACGGGGTTGGATGAAAATCTACATACACGTATTAAGTTTAATTGGCCTTACATGTATCAGTATGAAATTGTCATGATGAGAACTACCCAATATTTGCACAACTTGGTGACTTTGACCGAAATTTAATGCTTGTATGACTTTGTTAAATTTGTGGGTTTAGGCCCACAACTACACATTTCATTACAGTGAAGTTTAATCAAGTAAATCAGAGTGGGTGTACTACAATATTCATAGATAAATTAATGTAACCTGGCCTACATTTTATGCTTCAGCAACTTTAGCTGAATTTGTGTTAAGGTCCATTATTCAAAAAATATTTATTGAACAATCGGGTGTAATATTTATAAAACACTTATCTGCAACGTTACTCCCCCTTCACCACAATTTGGTGAAGAGGAACATGTTATATGCCTGAATGTATTTGATAGGTTTCTATGGCGATAAATTTGTTGGCAGGGCATCAACAGTAGAACTTCGATGGCTTGAACGGCCATAGCTCAAACACAATGGATGTCTCCAACCCATTTTCTGGTCCCTTTGTTCAAGTCTAAACACAGTTTGAATAGGGTCTGTAAGTCTCGTCATGTGACACTGAGAAATTACGATGATAACTGCAATTTGAAAATGTTTCCCACCAAAACATGACGTTGGAGCATTATGACGTTCAAAGTTTTGTTTAAAACATCATGTATTTGTGTAATAAATACAACTTCCAGGTGCAGTTTTTGAACCCGGAAGTTCAAAAAATTAGCGAGACTTACCAGACCCTATGGGATAGCTCGAACATCCCTCTAACTCGAACTGTTTTCATCAGTCCCTTGGGTGTACAAGCCATCAAAGTTCGACTGACTGTCCATAGAAATATTCTCTACGTTATTGAAAAAATCATTGAAGTGAAAGGCACATTCTATGTGTTGATACTTTTTCAGATGATAATGGTTTGAACCCTGTCTGGAGGGAAAGCTGCTCAGTGACCTTTGACATAACCTGCCCCGAATTAGCATTAATTAGATTCTTAGTTCAAGATGAAGATGTATTTGGTGATCCTAAGTTTCTAGGACAAGCCACATACCCAGTTACTTGTCTGAGATCAGGTAAGTAATTGGTGATCCTAAGTTACTAGGAGAATCTGACAGGCTACTTACCCAGTTACTAGTCTAATATTAGGTAAGTATTTGGTAATTCTTAGTTTCTAGGACAAGCTGCAAACCCAGTAACTTGTCTGAGATCAGATATGCCAGTTTCTTGTACACTTTACATTTACATTACATTACCATTACAATGCATATTTTTCTTGTTTCTTGAAGACTTAATTATGAAAAAAGGTAAAAATAAATAAATCATTGATTTTAAATTTATACCATAAATGGAAATCGCATTGGTTAGGGAATGAAGTCAGCAAAAAATATTGATAGGTTATGGACCTTAAAAAATATTGATAGGTTATGGACCTTATCTTCAAGATATTTCACATTTGAAAAATGGGGGGGGGAAGCTCTCATGGACTTATACTTTAGCTTAACATAAATATTTGATTTCTTGATTTCTTTTACATGAAAGGAAAATCTAATGAAATCTTGCTTACTGACCTAAAATGAGCTACTGCAGAGTTTGATGACTATAAAATTAGGTGTAATGGGACAAAATATATTACATATTTGTAATTGATAAAATCCTAGAAATCTGAATGACTTTTACGAATTAAAAACCTCACCTTTCTACATCCTTAAGTTATCATTACAATGTACCTCTTTTGTGAACACTAGTTATAATTACAATATACCTGTTTCATAAACACTTTAGTTATCATTTCAATGCATCTGTTTTGTGAATTCCTGAGTTACCTGTACAATTTATATGTTTCTTGAATGCTGTAGTAATCATTAAAATACCAGCATTACCTGTTTTTGAACACTCTAGATCTCATTACAATTTATCATTACAATATACCTATTTCTTTGAACATATTTATCATTGAAATATATAATATACCCATTTGTTGAACTCTCTAGTTGTCTTTTAAGTATATCTGTTAAGTATACTTCATCAATGAACACTGTAGTTTTTAGGACAATATACTTGAACCTTTAATGACTAATGATTGTGTGTTAATCTCAGATATTCATTTATTCCTACATTGTTCAAACATTTAAGAGACTTTTGAAACCAATTCAAAATATATAAGGTGCTCTGTATTACATTCAAAGCTTTTTTTTACTTTTGTATACTGCTACTAGATGTATCGTTATATTCCTTTATATTTCAATTATTTGTTTTCAACAGGTTATAGAAGTGTGCCTTTGAAGAATGGTTTTAGTGAAGACCTTGAAATGGCTGCTTTAATTGTCCATATAGAGAAGCGCAATCCTAGAGTAAGTTATTTATTGTGTCGGCCATGTTTAATGAAGTATCAACACATGTAAATTGTTTATCTAGATTTTTGTCTCACCTGTGATGAAAGTCGTGGAAATCGAAACATGCGCAAGAAAAATTTGACAGCAACTGCAGCCTAAGCTCAAGATATTTTATAGAACCCTTTGATGTAGGAACATTATATTTGGTCTATAGGTAGCTTACGGCAAACCCTATCTTCTAACAGACACAAATTTTTTTGTGACCTTGACCATACCTGTTAACCCTCCCACATTGGGAGGGAGACTCCCACTAACTCATCAAATCTCCCTCTTGAGAAGGTTCTCCCTCGTGGGAGACCAAAATCTCCCACAAAGAGAAAAAGTCTCCCACAATCTCCCACATTTGCAAAATAGTACAAAACCCTATTTTGAAAAAAATGTTATTTTCATACATAAATGTTTATTTTACTGCTTCTTACATACTGAAAACAATGATTGTTTACACAACATGACAAAAGAAACCACCCAAACCATTTAATTATGTTGTTTTAGTTGATCAATCTTATGTAAGTATTTGGTAATAATTCAATTTTCTCTTGATGTTACACTTTTATTGCAAGAAGAATTACAAAAAATGCCCATTTAAGGTCGTCACGCAAAATCTCCCACAACCAAAAACAGTTATGGGGGAGATCTCCCACATAGCCCTTTTTATAGGTTAACACCTATGCCTTGACCTATATTTTGTGGTCTGGATCGATTGGTGGCCATGATAGGTAGGTTTCTAATTATGATTTGTCTATTTATAACTCATAATTAGCATGTATTTTTAAAATTAATTTTCTTTCAAGTTTTATTGCCCATATCCTTCCCTCTGATCAATGATTATCACACACATTAATTTATGTTTACCTGTAAATCAGCTGACTTTGAAAATAGGGGCTTCTCCATTTACCCTGTACACACAATGTATGATAATCTCATGTACAGCAAGTTTTATGTTTTATCATTAGTTTCATAAAGATAAAAACAGCAAATTTAGAAAGAAGAAACAAAATTTGTTGTATGGATAATATTTTTATTTCAGCAAATAGCGGCAGCTGGACATTCATTGGTATGTGATCCGTGTCACTGCCAAACATCCGGTATTGACCGAAAGGAGGCATGTCAATATTATCCAAATGTAGAAATTTACGTTTTGTTTTTGCAATTAACCTTTCTGTTTTGCTTATAAGTGTTACTTTCATGAATTTTTTGTAGCAAATTTTCTTTTGCTAATAAGCGATTTTTTTTTTCCATTAACCGTTTTGCAATTAACAGGTGAATGTTAACCTATTTGAGTGGGAAATGGATCAGTGTTTTGATTTCCTTTGCAAATAACCCAATTTTGCAATTATCAGGTTTGAGATTAAGTGGAGTCCACTCTAGTAAGTCATTGATATTTGGTATATATAGCTTTGCCTGGTTAGTCTGTCATATGGCTTTTCATTATCCTTCACCTCAATTTCACAGTGAAGTGCCCAGGTTAAGTTTTTTTTGCTTAAGGCTTAAGTTTATTTCTCAATAACTACAAGTGATAAGTCAATGATATTTGGTATATAGCTTGGTCTTGGTTAGTACATGTCAGTCTGCAATGTGGCTTTTGCCTTTGACCTCAATTTCACGGTGCAGCACCAAGGTTAAGTTTTTTTGCGTAAGTCTGGCTCTCAATAACTGCAAGTGATAAGTCAATGGTATTTAGTATAGAGCTTGGTCTTTATTAGTACATGTCAGTCTGTCACATGGCTTTTGACCTTGACCTCAGTTTCACAGTTCAATGCCAAGGTTAAATTTTTTGCTCAAGTCTGTTTCTCAATAACTAAAAGTGGTTAATCAATGATATGTAGTATATAATTTGGTCTTGGTTAGTACATGACAGTCTGGCAGATGGCTTTTGTCCTTGACCTCAATTCATGGTCTAGTGAATATGGTTAATTTTTTATGATTAGATCAAATTCTCAATAAATATACTGTATAGTGCTTTATATTCGCTTTACAAAACTTTCACGAATTTAACCGCAGGGTTTTATATTCGCCAATTCAGTTATAGTATTTATGTTCTTTTGAAAAAACTCATTATGTTCTTATGAAAACGGTTAATAGTTAAATATTTTCAGGTGCAAATTTTCATGCTCCTTAAACGCAAAAATTAATACCCTGCAAAACTTAACAACCATACAGTAAATGGTAGGGCAATGATATTTGGCCTGTAGGTTGCTCTTGAGTAGTACATCACTGTCTGCCATATGGATTTTGACCATGACCTCAATTTCATGGTCTAGTAAACATGGTTAAGTTTTTCATATTAGATCTGATTCTGAATAAATTAAGGTGGCAGTGTTATAATATATGTTATGTAGGTTGCTCTTAAGTATTACCATATGCTTTTTGACTTGAGGGTTAATTTCTTGGTCTAGTGAGTCTGTTAATTTGTTTCTGATTAGGTCAGTGTCTTTGTAACTATCCATTGTAGGTCCATTGATATTTTTTATGTGGGTTGGTCTCTGGTAGTACATGACAACCACCTATACTTTTTTTCTGTGTCCTTAATTTTATGGTCTATTGAACTTGTGAAGATTCTCAGTATCTGTTAGTTGTAGGACGATGATATTTCGCATATGGGTTGGTCTTTGGTAGCACTTGATAGTTGACCATATTACTTATGTCTTGGACCTAAATTTTATGGTTTTTGTTTTTCTGATTAGTTTGACATTTGTCATCAGTTTTAGCAACAACGCAGGGATGGGCAAGACATCTATTAGGGTCCACATTTGTTTCTCTGTGTGTTAAGTTTTAGCTATGTTTGCAGATGGCAATCTTGTCGCAATGTTTGTTACGTTTTAGCTATGTTCATGGATGGCAATCTGTCACAATGTGTGTTAAGTTTTAGCTACGTTTATGGATGGCAATCTGTCACAATGTGTGTTAAATTTTTGCTAAGTTTATGGATGGCAATCTGTCACAATGTGTGTTAAGTTTTAGCTACGTTTAGGCCACAGTTTTTATGTTTAGTTTTACGAAAATTTCAGTCAATGATCATTGGTAGGAGGGCGAAAAAAAAAAAAATCTTCCTGGATCATTGATTTTTTTTTTTTCGAATATCAAAATTATTTAAGATTGTGATGACGTAAGTGTTTTGAAGATGGTCTCTTCAGTTATAATAATGTTGGAAATTAATAAATAAGAATTGAAGTAGTTATAAAAACCTTATTTAGAACACAAAGTATGGCTTTTTAATCAATTATGCATGAATTAATTTTTTGGGGCATAAAAAATACAGGGTTGGAGGGAATAAAAAAATAAAAATTGAGCAATTTTCAATTTTATTTTTTTCCATTTTGACAAAATTTAGGGTGGGTCGGAGTCGTAAAACTAAAAATAAAAAAATAACGGCCTAATGGATGGCAATCTGTCGCAATGTGTGTTAAGTTTTTGCTATGTTTATGGATGGCAATCTGTCAAAAAGTGTGTTAAGTTTTAGCTACGTTTATGGATGGCAATCTGTCACAATGTGTGTTAAGTTTTTGCTATGTTTATGGATGGCAATCTGTCAAAAAATGTGTTAAGTTTTAGCTATGTGTGTGTGGATGGCAATCTTGTCACAATGTGTGTTAAGTTTTAACTACTTTGGTGGATGGCAATCTGTCACAATGTCTGTTAAGTTTAAGCTATGTGTGCAGATGGCAATCTTGTCACAATGTGTGTTAAGTTTTAACTACCTTTGTTGATGGCATTCTGTCACAATGTCTGTTAAGTTTTAGCTATGTGTGCGGATGGCAATCTTGTCACAATGTGTGTTAGGTTTTAACCACCTTTGTTGATGGCAGTCTGTCACAATGTCTGTTGAGATTTAGCTATGTGTGCGGATTGCAATCTTGTCACAATGTGTGTTAGGTTTTAACTACCTTTGTTGATGGCATTCTGTCACAATGTCTGTTAAGTTTTAGCTATGTGTGCGGATTGCAATCTTGTCACAATGTGTGATAGGTTTTAACTACTTTTGTGGATGGCAATCTGTCACAATGTCTGTTAAGTTTTAGCTATGTGTGCCAATTGCAATCTTGTCACAATGTATGTTAGGTTTTAACTACCTTTGTTGATGGCATTCTGTCACAATGTCTGTTAAGTTTTAACTATGTGTGTGGATGGCAATCTTGTCATATTGTGTGTTAGGTTTAAACTACCTTTGTTGATGGCAATCTGTCACAATGTCTGTTGAGTTTTAGCTATGTGTGCAGATTGCAATCTTGTCACAATGTGTGTTAGGTTTTAACTACCTTTGTTGATGTCATTCTGTCACAATGTCTGTTAAGTTTTAGCTATGTGTGCGGATGGCAATCTTGTCATATTGTGTGATAGGTTTTAGCTATGTTTTCGGATGGAAATCAGTCAAAATATTAGCCTCTGCATAAATTTTACTGCCCATAAAATGCCTTTGATCAAACATTAGAATATGACATTGAATATTTCAATGTCATTTTACACAAAAATCATGAACAAAAACTGACACTTAAGACAACACACCTTTTTAAATTTTGTTTTCAAACCCCATCATATGTTTACATTTATAACTTGTTCTGGACTTGATGTGGAAATATTAGTAACAATATATAGATTACACCACAAGATCCCGTTCATTACCATATTTTATCCAACAGAGAAAGTTTTAATTGCAAGGGTTGTTGTGTTTTTAAAAATTTTGTAAATTTAACTATCTAGAGTGGATAAATTGTGGTAATAATTGGAATAAAGAGGTGTTATCTTTTTCTCTATGAAGGATAAATGACAAACACAGAGAATTGTATTCTGAATAGATTTGGCACAAAATAGGATGTTGCTCTATCCAAGATAATTTTTGTCTAACCATTCAGAACCAGTTTGAACTTCACATATCAATACAGACAATTTATAAATCATTCAAATCAAATCAAAACTTGATTGCAGATTCATCCAAAATATATTGTTATTTCTTAGAATTCGTAAGAACAAAGAGTCATTTTGATTTGTTGTTAATTCAGTTATCAGAATCAAACACATAATTGGGGCATAAACATTGTTTGTGAATGTTTCTCATGTTTATAGCATGATCATTCCAGAGACTTCCAAGTAAAAAGTTGTCACCTGACTAATAGCAGTGGATTAACAGGTGCGTATAAATTCAGCGACATTATCATTTCAGCGACTATCACTTCAGTGACATTTTTTGAGTAATTCCGTATATCATTTTAGCGACGTTTTTTCTATGTATAATATATGAATTCAGCGACGCTGAATTTAAATAAATTAAATAAAAATATAATACATAATATAACCTCATATAAAGAAATAATTAAATATACATTGATGGAAATTTTCAAAAAGGTTAAGTAGGGAAAGTACCAGTTACAGTGGATACAGTACCATTAGAGGTAGTTCTTGATGATATTAGTTCAACGTCAATGATTACGGGGCCGTCTTGGTAGGAACTCTTGTGTAGTTGAAAGTGAAAATCAGTGCCTCAATACTAGTTAGTGGGACTGAAAATTAGCTGTATTGCTAGTCCCTTAAAAAGAAAAAGCTTACATATTTTCTAATAGAAACAAGCTATAAATTGACGTGAAGTGTCCAATTACATCCGCCACATGAAAACTGTAGGCTATATTTTTTATTTGACGAAAAACAAATAACCTGGAAATTGAGACGGATAAGTAAAGAAAGCCTAATACAAACCTAACAAATCTTACATGACCACCTATCTTTTGAGATCTGTGCATTAAAACTCTAGCTCAAACCTCTAAGATCTGATGATTCGACATGTGCACGAATAAGTGTGAATACAGAAAGATACAGACACTCTCAACAACTGTCAATTTTAAAATGCAAAGTTAATTCTATGAACAATAAATTTGTGATGCAAATATTTCCTGCAAAAAATCCCTTCACCTTCCTGTACCGGTTTTACAGGTAAATGTCGCTGAATTTATAGAATAAAATGTCGCTGAATATATATGCTTTTTGTCGCTGAAGTGATAATGTAGCTGAAATGAAAAAAGTGGGAAATGTCGCTGAATTTATCATCTCCGGGATTAACAAATAGAATGTTTTATCACTGTTTGCAAAAGTTTGACTGTCAGCTGACTGCAGTAATTTGCGATTTGATTTATTACCAATTTGAGAATAATTTGACTTTGTCATGACTGAAATTAGTAGTTTCCTGGACAAGACAGATATGATTTTATCTGTCTGAAGATAGAATTTTACTTGCCGCTGGCAATCAAACAACCAATAATACCAAATGCTGTAGCATACCTGTAATTTTTTGATTCAGTATCAAATATGAAAATAGGCTAGACTGTAATTTTGAATAGAAATGTACTTTCAGTGGCGGATCCAGACTTTCTGCTAAGAGGGGCCCGACCCATATTTTTTTCAAAAGGGGGGGCCCGGAACCCAATTAAAAAAAAAAAAAAAACTTAGGAATTTTAAATATTTTCCAACCGGGGGGGTCCCTTCCCCCCCCCCCTAAATCTGCCACTGACTTTTTACTTCACCTTAACTAAGTTGAGGGGGACTATTGAAGCACCTTCAGCGTCCACGTCCTTGTCCACTTTTTGGTATATATCTTCGGAACTACGAAGGGTAGGGTCATCAAACTTTCCATACAGGTCGATCTTGGGCTATCTCACAGCCTCCAGGTAAATTATGTCTCTTTAACCTATATTTTCCGCTTTAATTTTAGGTCAGAGTTCATATCGCGGTTACTGTATATGGTAGAATCATCTTACCTTGCATGTGCACGCATCTTTAGTGGTAGGTCATTATCCAGGTAAAATTAGGTCACTTTGACCTTCATGTTCTGCATGATTGACTTGCATTCAAGTTTACATCCCAGTTCATATCTCAATTACTGTACAAGTTAAGATCATTTTTACCTTGCATGTGCATCTATCCATGGTGGTAGGTCTTTATCCAGGAAAAATTAGGTGACTTTGACCTACATGTTCTGCATGATTGACTTACATTCAAGTTTACATCATTTAGTGTACATGATAGGATAATGTGACCTTGATTGTTCATGCATCTTTGATGATAGGTCAGCTTCCAGTCAAAACAAGGTACATTTGACCTACATTTTCTACTTGATAAACTTACATATAAGTTATATTCAAAGTAAACATCCTAGTTCACATCTCAATTAATGTACATGATAGGATGATCTAACCTTGCATGTGCATCATTTTTGGCGGTAGGTCAGCATTCAGGCATAATTAGGTCAATTTGACCTACATTTTCTGCATGATTATGTCAGATTTCATATCTCAAAACCAGTTCATGGTTGAATCATCCATGCAAGTCAGATGGTACATCAGCATCCAGGCCTAATTGGGTCAATTTGACCTACATTTTCTGCTTGATTGACTTACAATCAGATCTTGATATCCGCACATGGTAAGGTGTTCATACCTTTGCATAGGTGTGCATCTTGGATTGTACATCAGCATCTGGGTCAAAATGGATCACATTACCCTACATTTTCAGCTTGATCAACTTACTATCAAGTTCTCTTTAGAGTTCATATCGGTCATTGTACATTATAGGATCAACTTACCTTGTATATTCGTGTACCTCAGATTGTACATCAGTATCCAGACATTTTCCAATTGATTGAATTAACATTCAATTTTACACCATAGTTCAGTTTTCAGTTACTTAATGTTGTATGTTAATGTAAACTTAGATATTCATCCAACTCTGATGTTAAGGCAGAATCAAGGCAAAGTTATATTATTTTGACCATATGCGACAAAGCGAACTTTGTAATTGTTGATTACCTATGTTTTATTTTGGGAATTACAGTGCACCCTCTTTATATTGCCACCTTTGGGACCAGATAAAACTTTGGTGATAAGTGAGGATGGCGATATATCGAGGGAATATATTACATAGAAACTATGCAACTTGTGAAAAATGTACCTTGAAAATTGTTGTTGATAAGTTGAGGGACCGCCATTAAAGAGGGGCGGTATAAAGAGGGAGCACTGTACATTCATAGATCATGAGAAGAAGAAAGTAATTGGGATCTGTAGCCTGTAATGCCATTGCATTTCTGAATCTGTCCATTAAATGCTTGTTGTACCCCGCCGCAACGTGACAGAGGGACATGGTAATGGTCTGTGTCCGTGTGTCACGTTTTTTTGTGGGTGCAACTCCTCAGAAACCACTGGTCAGAATTCATTCAAATTTTACAAGATTGTTAGTGACCATTAGTACTAGATCATATCGCATTGCCATTTTGATTCGTCAAATTTTGTGGGAGTTATGGGACTTTTATTATTTCGACATTGTTATACAATGGCAAATCTTGTGGACGCAACTCCTCAGAAACCGCTGGCCAGAATTCATTCAAATTTTACAGGATTGTTAGTCACCTTTAGTACTAGATCATATCGCATCGCCATTATGATTCGTCAAATTTTGTGGGAGTTATGGGACTTTGATTATTTCCAGATTGTTTTACAATGTCAAATCTTGTGGACGCAACTCCTCTGATACTGCTGGCCAGAATTCATTCAAAGGATTGTTAGTCACCATTAGTACTAGATCATATCGCATCGCCATTTTGATTTCTCAAATTTTGTGGGAATTATGGGACTTTGATTATTTCCACATTGTTATACAAGGGCAAATCTTGTGGACGCAACTCTTTAGAAACTGCTAGTCTGAATTCATTCTAATTTTAAAGGATTGTTAGTCACCTTATGTACAAGGTCATATCGCATAGCCATTTTGATTGGTCAAATTTTGCAGGAGTTATGGGACTTTATCGACTTAATGCATGCTACAGCTTTGGAACACTTTGTGGGCACAACTCCTCGGAAACCACTGTACGGATTATGCTAAAATTTTGTTTGAACATTTGCCACCATATGTACTTGATCATATTATGCTGCCATTTTGATTGGACAAATTTTACGGGAGTTATGGGACTTTATTGACTTAACTCATACTACAACATAGGAAGACTTTGTGGACACATCTCCTCAAAATCCAATTAAGGGATTTTGCTGAAATTTTGCTTGGCTGTTTGCAACCTAATGCAGTTGATCATATCTTGCCACCATTTTGATTTGCAAAATTTTACATGAGTTATGGGACTTTATCGACTTTACTGCAGGGGCGGGGGACATAGCTACACGTAGCAATCTTGTTATGTAATGTCTCCGTAAGGAAAGTTTATAATTTGTGTTACAGGAAAGTGAAGATTCGGACATCTATGCATGTATACAAGATTTACGAGACAGAAAAGAACAATTAGAAGAACAAATTATTAATTACCAAAGGGTTGGACAACAGGAGAGTGCAATGAGNGATGTAAAAGCTGCATTTTTCTGCTTTTTAGTGGTGCAGGTGGTGGGAGAAGTAATGCATTACAAGTAAAACATATTAACAAACATGTAAATAATGTCTGTTTACATTTGACATAGATTCGAAGAGAAACAAGAATCATGATAAGATGTGACATAAATTGTACTTATGGCTATTTTGCAGTATTCATATTTACTGCAAATTTGATCTTTTAATTTGCTTGTATGAAGTTGGTTCTTAAAAAATTCAAAAACAGTGCCCCATAATACATGTAGTTGAAGTATACAAAGTTGTTTTTGAGGTAATTAATGCTTGAATCAAAGTTTATGATCTTGATATGTGAATGAAAACCTGGACAAACGTAGGTCTCAATGACACAATTGGTCTTTTTTTCCTGTCTTAGCTTGTCCTGTTTGCTTTAATGTACTTGATTTCCTGTTCAGTAGCCATAAGATGAAATAGGCATGTTTTGAAGAGTATGACATAGCATGATAAGTCTCATTCGCCAGTTACTAGCACAAAAGTTGGTGACCTATCTCTATATAAAATACCTTTTTCATTTGTTTTCCTTATTATTTTTCATGCCTTCAACCCTAACTGGTTAAAAATGCATTGTAAATAAATAATATTATTCAAACATTGCATGGCAATGAGTTCAATACATGAATTTATAGACCTGACTAGAGCGTATTGACCGAAGCTGCAGATGTTAGGGCTTAATCACACTGTTTTACCTATACACGTGTACACAAAAACACAAAAAAGAAAAGGATACATTTACAACTGTCTGTAAGCAATGAGTTCTGGTGTATCATTTTCAGTTGATATTTAAACAAGTTCTGTTTTATTTGTATCATATCAGAAAGATTTTGATGTATCAGCAATCAATGTGGAAAAAAATTATTTCAAATCTTTCTTGACTAAACCAATAAAGGATAATAATTTTATTGTAAAAAGAAAAAATAACAAAAGATCTAATGTATTATCATTATGAGCATAAGTGTCTGCATTTTTTTGTAACTGCTCTTACATGTATATTAATTCTTCAAAACATATAACATGACAAAGAAAATGTTTTCTGATTTGAAATATTTAAGTAGATGTTAACAATCCAGCCCAACAAAGTGTAAGAAAGCATGAGATTGTCAAACAACAAAACTCTTCATCATCGCTTCGAAAACAAGAATGTGGTAAGCCACATACCCCAAAACTAGGCAGAAAACCAGAGAGTTTGAAAGGTTCTGTGGAAGATTTGACAAAAGATAGGAGTGACGAGGAAATGTATAAGATGAGGAAGTAAGTCTAATTTTATATGCTACCTTTTTAACGAAGCGAAGCATGTACTTTTAAAATGAAATCGGTTGATTTAGGTTGATTCAATTTAGCCATATCAGATTTTGATTTTTTTTTAGCTGAGTCGCAAAAAAGTTGAACCCTGCTATTGGTTTGATGATGAGTGGGGCTGGTATGTGTCAACAATTGGTTTCTCGATGTAATTCAAAATGTTTATATTTTATTCAAATGAAATTTGGATAATTTGTTGGGTATTAAGAGTAGAAGAACCCTATTGATTTATGAGAAAGCAGTTCAAAGGTCAAGGTCACAGTGACGGAAATGATTAAAAATTTTAGAACAATTGGTTACCAGACGATAACTTATAAAATTTAGATGAAACTTGGATATATTGTTGGTTTTCCTGAGGGAAAGAACTCTATTGATATTGGAGAAAGTAAGTCAAAGGTCAAGGTCACAGTGCCCAAAAATAGATAAAAAATTTCAGAAAAAGTTGGTTAACAGACAATAACTCAAAAGTGTGCATCTAATTGAAATGAAACTTGAATACAATGATGAGTACCAGAAGGGAAAGAATCCAATCTATTTTCGAGAAAGTAGGTAAGAGGTCAAGGTCACAGTGACCGACTCTAGATTGAAAATTAAAAACAGAAATTGGTTTCCAGAAGATCACTCAAATACATTCAGTTCAGATAACAATTTGATATATTGTAGAATAACAGGAGGATAAGAACTTTTTGATTTCATGATAAATAGATCAAAGGTCAAGGTCAGGTTGACTGAAAATAGATTGAAAATTTCAGAAAAAATGTGTTTCTAGACAATAAGTCAAAAAGTTCAGATTCAATTCAAATCAAACTTGGAAATATTGTTGAGTACCTGTAGTTTTTGGAGTGATTTTGGAGAATGAAGATCACAATGACTAAAAAATTCATTGAAAAATTAGGTTATCTTGATGATAACTCAAAGCATTTATATCCAATTCAATTATGAAACTGATATATTGTTGAAAACTAGAAAGGAAAGAACCATATCAATATGACAAAGTCATAGTGACTGAAAATAGATTTAAATTTGCAGAAAAATTTAGCACTTTGGCCATTATCTACCACATAATTGACTGCCATTTAAGTTTATAAAAGATGTTGTATCCTGCATATTAGGATCATCTAAATTTTCATATGCATGCGGCAGAGCTCATGGGTTGGATACATGTCATTGTTAGAAATTTTATGTATTGTCTTATATTTTGGAAAAATATCATTTTGAAGTACAGACACTTGTGTAGAATGAAAATATACTCAACAATATGAACCTCCTAAAAATCACCAGTAGATTTGAGTTGAGATAACTGGCATTTTGACATTTGGAAATGTAATTTGAAGTGATAGAGTTGATTTTACTGCATTTCTACTGTCTAAAAGGTGTATTTTTGACCTTTAAAAAATAAACCCATAAAGCTAAGGAATCGCAAACCAAATATACAAAGCACCTTTGAATCTGAGTATGAAATGAAATGCCCAGTGGATTACTAAATATTACTAACAGGCGTAGAGAGTATGCTGAATTCAAGACATTTAATATATAAATTTTGTGGTTATGATTTCAGAAAATATCAGAAAATATTAGGAATAGATGAAGACATAGCATCCAGTGATGGTAAATTCTATAATATCTTCCTCAATGGCTTGTTCAAATGATTCATTTCTTGGAAAATTAAGATTTATGACATTTATAAAAAAAATTCCCTGTCAGTATAGTTTGTTACTATTTCCAAAAATTGCATCATGTCTTTCTGTATGATTTTTGTATACAAAAGTTAAAAATATTTCAAAACATCCAATCTGAAATTTGCAAAACGTTCCAACTTGCTTCTAACAGATGCAAAATTCATCAGCCTGATCTCAATAGCTTTGTTGCCTTCCTGCACACTCCTCATCTGTTATTTTGATACTTTTATACATGCTGCTAAATCTCTAATACAGTGTCTTGTTATACTCATTTCATATAGTACATCAGCTGCTTCTGTGGAAGTACTTTTATTTGTGGATATAAATTTTCATGGTTTTCATTAATAGCATTATTTCGCTGGTACTTAAATTCCTAGTTTCCAATTCTGTGCATTAAAACTCTTAGGAAAAATGTCTTTCCGGTTTCCAATTCTATGCATTGAAAGTCTGGGGAAAAAGTGTTTCATTGGAAACTTAATTTTGTGTTTTAAGAAAACAAGGAAACCCCTCACACAATGGTACTTTCACATTATTCTGTGCAGTGTCATGCAATTATTATTATATTCATAACAGTTGCTAAGTTTTGCTAAAATTTCGAAGTATTAATCTTGCATATGCGAGCTGTATTGTGTAGCTCATATGAGTGAGCTGCTTGTTTTCTTGGCTCTGTTTCAATTTGAGACAATTGCATATGTTAGCTTGTAATATTTTCTTTTGGATGTTTTATTGCAATACTACATCTAATAGTTGATTATCTGTACAGTTTTGTTTAAAAAATTATCACATGAGTGAGATGCTTATGTCACTTGATGTTAATCAGTGCCCTTCAATATCATAGATGTTACTGGTCTTAATTGGCTGATATACATGTATCAGAAATTTCAGCTGCTCAGTATTCTCTGCAGTGGTTCTCATATATGCAGCTGTTCAACACTGCAATGTCAGCTGCAGTTTATTCACTGCAAGGGTCAGCTGCTGCTCCTTATACACTGCAAAGGTCCTTGCTTACCAAATGTCAGCTGCTGCTGTTCTTGCAACTCTGCAGTGGTCCTAAGATGTATATTCTGCAGTGGTCCTCACATATGTCAGCTGCTCTTTAAACTCTTTTTTGGTATTTGTTTATGTAAGCTGCTCTTTATACTCTGCAGAGGTCCTCACAAATGTCAGCTGCTCATCCTCTGAGCTTGGAGTATGAGTCGTCCTAACAGAGGACCCCGAGGGAACCCCGGGATATAGAAATAGGACCTAGTATCTCCGGCTTGGGGGGTGTGACCCCTCCTAAACGGAGGCTGACCCCGAGGGTCCCGGGATATAGAAATAGGACCCATTCCGTGGTTGTGCGGGATTAATAAATACACAACCCATCTTTCGGATGGGATGTAAACTCAGGTCCACGTGTTGGAAGAAATGCCACGCTTCCTGCACGTTAAAGAACCCTTGTAGCAAGCTCTTTTTGGGGTGGTCCGTAGGTGATCGGCTACAAGGCTAAATTCCCCGCCCTTGACGATTTCACCCTACTTTTCCAGTGGCAGTCAGAATTTCCCGTCCCATGGCCCTTTCCATACCCCAAAGTGATTATTTATTAACAAACTTGTTCTCGTCTTGATATAGCTGAAATATTGCTGAGTAGACGTTAAACAATAATCGATCAATCAATCAATCTTTAACTCTGAAATGTTTTGTTTTATGTCAGCTTCTCTGAAACACTACTTTAGTCCATGCATATGTCAGCTGTTCCTTAGCTTTGCAATGGTCCCAGAATATATCTGCATCTCTTTTACTCTGCAGTGGTCCCCATATATTTCAGCTTCCCTATAACTCTACATTAGCCCTTGCATTTGTCAGCTTATCTCTAACTAACTCTCTGGTCCAGGCATATTTGAGCTGCTGTTCTTTTACTCTGCAGTGGTCCCCACATATGTCAGCTTCTCTATAACACTACTTTAGTCCTTGCATGTATTGGCTTATCTTTAACTCAGCAGTGGTCCTGGCAATATGAGCTGCTGTTCAACTCTGCAGTGTTCCTATTGTCTACTGCTTTAACTCAAGTGGTCCTTGCATATGTCCTGCTTTTTCCTATTGTCATTTGAAATGTTGGCTGCTGTTTTAACTCTGAAGTGTTTCTCATAACAGTTGGTCTATAACTGTGGCCTTTTTTATTGCAATCCTTGCTTAGTTACACTACCCTTGGATTTTGATTGGCATCATTCTCAAGGTCCTGGAATGAATTCAAAACATGCATGTCTCTGAAAACTTGCAGTAAATTTGAATTAACTTCAATTTGTTGTAAAATATTTATGAGACAAAAAATATTTTTTAAACAATTTCAGTAAAAGTAACCTACTAGATTTTCATGAAAGGAGCAAACTTTTGATTATCAGAAGTGTTTTCTTTACAAAATAAAAGGATATTATAGAGTATTTTTATCAAATGAACAGATGAAAATATGAAAAAAAATCAAAGAATTGCAAGACAAGAAAAGAGCCAGTATTTTGAAATTGAAGAATTGCGTGCAGCTCGGAGAAATGATAGTAAGTTATATAAGACCTTTCAACACAATTATAGGCTTTACTTCTTACTCTATTACTGTGTTCCACTACAACTTGGAGTGAAGACAGTAAAGTAGGTGCCTGTCTGTTCTTATTGTAAGTAAAACTGAAATATTGATTGGATTTTTATCAAAGATTTGTTGTATGGTCTGCGTTAATGCAGTGATGAAATATAGGGATTACTATCCCTTGTCTTGCGTCGGTCGTCTGGTGTCGGCATGACAAAAATTTCTGTCCTATTTTCTCAGGAACCACATATCTAAGCCTACTGCAATTCAACATGGAGTATCTGTAAGGAAACCTATATGGCGTAAGAGAGTTTGGGATCTCTTGCAAGCCCACTTCTTGTTTGACAGCACTTAGAATATTTTTTGAATCTTGAAAATTGCCTCTTACATTTTTCTCTGGAGCCACATATTCCTACCTTCTGCAATTTGGCATGAGGTATGAGTATGGGGACCCATACCTTGTAAAATTAGAGACAAGAACATTTTTATATGTATTACACAGATGACACACGTCTTCCCTGGAAGACTTGATGCTAAGTTTAAACTGTGTTAGAATAAATTTGATACCTTGACCAATCAGTAATGCTCCTTGGATTGCTACATGCTTAATGTGTAATACATGTACAACCACAGTTTTCATTGGATTTTTAATCAAATTTGCAAATCAATAATATCTTGGACAAGTTGTGGAACAATTACCTTATGATAATAGTTTAAATTGGTATGCTTCTTTGATCAGATTTTTTTTTTCAATAGTTCTCATTGATTGAAGTCAAATGTATGTCAATCATTCGAATCATTCATGTATGGTGGAAGTTCAAAAACCAGTACCTGATTTGAATTTTTATACTAATAAAGGAGTAGAGCCACGAAGGGCTAAAATCGGCCTAATGTCAGATCTTGACAGTATTTGTGTTTTTTAAAGAGGACACTATTATTTGCACAAAAATAACTTCAATCTCCCAAATGAACATAATCTGTTGCCATGGCAACGACTTTTTTATAGTTTACATCTACACCTTGATTTCTCTTCTTTCCGTCAAATTGAACTGTTACAAAACTACATACGTCGAATATATTGCTATATACAATGTATTTCAATTGTTTCGAACATAAATGACAAATATTTATGTAATTGGTTCTCTCGTTGCCATAGTAACTGCTATTTTATTACCCAAAAAGATATATTAAAAATGTTATTTCATAAATATTTTCTCGCAAAACATGTATGCTGATAAACTAAAAATGGGTGAAAGGTTTACAAATGATTTAATAACAAGTTAAGTGGTAGAATTCTTGACAACTGTAATAATGTTGCCATAGCAACGGGCAATCTTGTGCCAAAAAACTTATTTTTGCATTCAAAATGCTGCCAAGTTAAAGAGTTATCTCTTAAATCCAGCATGCCGAATAACTAAAGTGGATCAAAAAGTTAACTATCACTTTGGTCTAGTAAGTCAATTCCAATACAACTATATATATTGTACCGTAACCATAGCAACGTTCAATGTTGTGTCAAACCCATTTGTGTATTCCATGTATTCTTAAAGCATATCCAAAATCATGTGCAAATGTAGAATAATGAAAGAACTGTCAGGAAGTGTCAGAAAATTTCACAATTAAGTTTAAGTCCAGTTCAAACATAAATGTCATGTCATCCCACGTATTGTTGCCATTAAAACGGAGAAAATTGAGGGAAAGAAATCTACAGCTGCATTGTTTTTATTGTCTCCCAAACAATGCATGCCGACTGACCACATT
>MJUU01066574.1:165620-198747 GCA_002080025.1 Modiolus philippinarum
ATGCTGCCATAAATATCTGCGATTAAAGCAGGGTATATTTCAATTGGTATTACTAATGCAAAATCCTATTGTATTTCTATGCAACAAACTATTATTAAACTAAACTTGGGATAAACACTGAAATTTTAATTTTTGAGAAAGTTTGTGGGTAGTGTCAAAGCGTATACATTGCATAAGTATGTGCCACGAAAGTTACTCGCTGCATTTGGAATGACACTTACTGTCCAGCTGTTAACCCAATCATTGTAAAAAGGCGTAAAAATTACATTACTTAGTTTCAAAGAACAGAAAAAATATTTGAGTACAGGATTTACTAATTTTCGCGGTACACTAATTTTCAACATGAGAAAGTTGAACATCGAACTTCAAAATTGACTGTTGCTATCGTCATTAAAAAATCAGTTTCCATTATTATTGGGAAACTGTTACAATTGTCATTAAATATTATACATTTAGTTTACCTCTACGTTTTGGTTACATTTGCATTTGTTCATGAAAACCATTAAAATATCCAATTTTAAATTCGGAATGAAATTGTGAAAATCTGGCTTTAATTCATAAAGTTATGTACATGTTTTTTTTACCTAGTAAACGGTTTTTGTAGGAGCTGGTTATTAGTTAAAGGTATGCTTAAATAAAAATTCAGATCTTCCTGATCTATTCTGTAGTCTGTAATCCTGTATTAGTATTACAGTGCACCTACATTGGTCTTAGTTTTAAAACTGACGTTGCTTAATCTGAATAAGGCCTTTTCAATTGATATTCTATGTGTGACACTAGTGATCGAATAGTTGTAAAACAAAATCAACATATTTGAAAATCAAAACTACAAGACAAAGAATTGATTTGAAATCAATATTAACAATAAATGACACGTTATTTTTAGACATTTTGTCAGTTAACATCCATCTAAAATACGGCTGAAAATCCTAATGGCGGAGATTAAATTTATACCCAAGGATCTCCATTACTTTTCTGGAAACTGATGTGAATGAAAAAAGTATAAAACCAGAAGAGCTTGGACGATGATTAAAAGAATGACAACAAACTTGAGACAAAAATGCGAGACAAAATCTACTAAAAATTAGAAGTCCGAAAATGCTCGCAGTTTCGGCTCAATAAGCTTATGAAAAAGAAAGGAAATGGGGTAAATGTCAAGGAGACAACATCCCATATCCAGGTTAAAACGACCCAAAACAAAGCATTTAAGTCGTTATTCCTGTTGGAAATTATACTGTTGTGTTACAAAACCAGCATCGTACCCACTATTTCTATTTGGATTTAGCAAGTAATCTTGATTTTTTAGCTGTCGACAGTATATTCGATAGAAACTGGTAATGACCAAGTATCTTTAGAATCGGTCTGGCGGATTTGTAGAAACATCAAGTCGAGAATGCACGAGTTTAAAATGATGTGTCTTTACTAGTATGCTCTTTAGGGGGGTTACTTTATCATGTAGTTTTTATATATATATAAGTGTGAAAAAATAAAGCTGCCAAATGCATATTTAATACGGCATTTCTTTTACTTCGAAATTAACAATTTTTAGCAAGTATATCATTGTGATTTTTGGACAGTTGTGTTGTTTCAGTCTATCCAGCATTGGTTAGTGCAAACGCATAGATATATTCCAATTCTACTCTGAGCCGGTAACTGACAATTAATATTAATTGGAACTTATCTTTCGCCCGTAATAGACCTCATATTATGTATAAGAAAATGTTAGATTCCATTTGATTTTGAATATGTAATCCAAAGTATATTTTATTTATTCAGTCTCAGAATTTCTGCATACATAAGCTCGGTTCGTTCCGATATCGAATAACCAAATTAAATTTGTTATACATACAGTCAATCGAAATTTTACTATGTACACACGTGTATACATATAGTTTTAATATAGCCACACTAAAAATAAAGTAGCTGTGATATATAATAGAAAAGCGTGACAAAAATGGTTCCATCACACGTGGGTTCCATATATATATAAATAAGAAAAATGTACTAAATTGGTAAACAGGAAAAATGAAAACATGGGACTTTTACGGCACATATTGTCGCCGGCGACATTCATTACAAATTACTCTCCTAAGTTAGAGAAGAAGTATACATAAAAACGCAGATAGATTTTCTTTAAAAAAAGCATTTTAGAATCGAATTTCATTTAATCATTTGACACTTCGTATTTTGAAGGAATAAACACATTTTTTTCGATGCTATCTATCTGGAGTTTTCGGTTAAACGACTGCAACAATGATACAAAATTTACTTTCTTGTGTGTTCTGCCGTTCCTGGAAGTTGCAGAAAGTTAAATTTTGGAAGTGGCCACAGCCTTCGACCAAAATATAGTCATTGGAATTTACTTTTACTATTGCTTTTCCATTCATTGAGAATAAAAATATTTTGGTCGAAGGGTGTGGCCAAACTGAAATTTGAGAAAATATGTTGGAAATATACCGATTTTTCTCAAAATCTCCATACTTGCGTAAACGGCAAACATCATAACCCATTATGACGTCATCGAAATGCGATTACGAAACACATACGAAACGTTCAATACATATGGATGGAAATGGTGACCTATTAACATTAATATGTGACAATTCAATTTTGATCAAAATACTGGGCCATTTTTGGTCCTTTGTGGCTCTACTCCTTTGCTTGTTTGTTTGTTTGTTTGTTTGGGTTTTTTTTTTAAAAATGTAATGTAAGTCACCAATTTGGTGTCAAAGATTTAAATTTTTATACAGGGCTATAACTGGTTATGTCTCCTTAAATTGGAATTAAAAACTTAATTTAATTTAAAAAATATATAAACAACAGCCAAACAAACAAATGAAAAAAAAACAAAACAAAAAAAAAACAAAACAAAACAAAACAAAAAGAAAAATACCAGCCTTTACAGTTCATATAGATTTTAGTGAAATTTATGTTTGGAATAATATCTTTGTTAAATTTGAACTGGAGTTATGCTCCTCATGGAGGTTTAGAAAAGCTGGTTCCAGTTGAAGAGAGTTATGTCTCTGACTTGTTATTAAGAAAACATGTTAGTGATCATGACCAAAGTTCTGATTGGATCTTAGTCGAATTTGTGTCAAGGGTTAAATTAACAATGTCTTCAGTTAGAGTGAAAAACTAGTACTGGAAGAGTGGGGAAACTGCATTATTTTCTTTTAGAAAACAGAGATTTATAAAAACAATACTGGAGTGTGTGTGTGTAATCAAGAGTTTGAGATAACTACTTATATTGCAAATTTTGTTATTTTTGTTTTGTGTAATTTTATTCTTTTTTTTTAATTCGAACTTGTAATATAGATGTTGTAAACATGGTTCTCAGAGATTGATTTCATTAAAGGATTAATAGCTGACTTTCACTGATATTTTGTTAAATTAGAGTGCTGATGGAGCTTGACAGCATATAATTTTAATGTTGCTGAGAAGTTGTATTACAGCATTAAAAATTATAAATTTTCAAAACTTAAGTAGTATAAGAGTCAGATTTGAAGCTGTAGTTTATATTGTGTATGAGTCAATCTGATTCTAACCTATTTGAGTTCATTGAAATCCTTATATATTTGACCATGAAGTAGTAAAATAAAGCTTCTAAAATGTTGCATGCATAATGACTTGTATTGAAGATCGATCGTTTTATTTGAAATAGACATTTCAATACAACTGTAATTTATTTCATTTTGTTAGTATCATCACCTAATGTAGCTACAGAACCATAGCTCTTAGGGTCCTTTGTGTTGATTATTTGATAGTTGCGGACCATCTATGGTCTGCCAAATCAGAAAAAAATAAAAGGACCTACAGAGCTACGGTTCCGAGCCTACACCTAATGGAGATGTAAAAATTGTTCTTTGTTTCAGTGAAATCAAATTTTGATTTATGAAACTGGAAAATCTTCTTGAAAAGAATTTTCTGGTTCAAAGATCTCAGTAAATGGAGGATTGTGTACATATGTATTGTCACTTCATATCAAATTTTCTTTAAAAAAAATTGCACATGATGACTTAAAATTTCAAACATCAGAATCATCATATTATGTAAGATTTAGATTAGACTTTGATGACATTTCTTTGATTTTGCTCTTGGATACTCTGGTATGATGTGGTTGTCCTACAATACGGGACTTTCGAGTTCAGATTTTTTTGGTGTTTTATGATGTAAACAGGAGGGAGAACTGATACCAGACTACATTCCTGTAGGTTTCATGCATTCACTCACTATAGGGATTACCCTCCATTCAGGCACTTTTAATATAAAAATAGAATTGTGTTGGTTAACTCCAAAGTTCAGTATTCCATAAATAAAACATCCAAGTTTCCGCAGGATACTGTTTTTGTATGTGTACAATTTTCACTGTATAGTGCCCAGTCATCAGGACAGTTACTGACAGAAAAATTGGTCTTGAAGTATGCAAATTGGGGTTAAAATATATTATGTCATCCTAGACAAGCATTCATTTACCAAGAATAATATTAAAGTTCAGTGGTAAAAGAATTGTAAAAATTATAATAATTTTTTTTGTCAGTAATGATTTCCATAAGTATTTTTTGAAAACAGATATCGCATTTAGAGAAATGCGGACACCATCAAATGTCACATCAATAGAGAATAACATTACTAGAATGATTATGTTATATCTTCAAGTGATTGGTGGGTTACACTATGTCAAGAACATGTTTTGTACATTTCACTCCCACTAATGTTACATTAGCAGTTTTAGCTCACCTCACGAAGTGAGGGGGCTTATGTGATACCCCTAGCGTCTGTGTCCACATTCATGTCATGTTAGGATGAATGATTAAAGTCAATTCCTGCTTACTGATGAAGTCCCACATTAACCATATTTAAAAGTATGATGCATTATGGGATGACAACAACAACACATGCTTTGGATGCTGTCTGTGACCTACATTGAACGCATGAGTTACTTGGTTAGGTGGAATGGTTAAAGTCCATTCCTGCTTACTGACATGTCCCACATCAACCATATTAGTCTGTATGATGCATTTTGGGATGACAACAACAGTGCATGCTTCGGATGCTGTCTGTGACCTACATTTTAAGCATGAGCGACTTGGTAAGGTAGAATGGTTTAAGTCCATTCCCGCTTACTGACATATCCCACATCAACCATATTGGTGTGTATTATGCATTTTGGGATGACAACAACAATGCATGCTTTGGATGCTGTCTGTGACCTACATTTTACGAATGAGCGACTTGGTTAGGTAGAATTGTTAAAGTCCATTCCTGCTTACTGGCATGTCCCACATCAACCATATTAGTATGTATGATGCATTTTGAGATGACAACAAGAATGCATGCTTTGGGTGCTGTCTGTGACCTACATTTTACGTACGAGTATGGGTAGGTAGAATGGTTAAAGTCCATTCCCGCTTACTGACATGTCCTACAGCAACCATTTTGGTATGTATGATGCATTTTGGGATGACAACAACAATGCATGCTTCAGATGCAGTCTGTAAACTATATTTTTGGCATGACTGAATCTGTTAAAAAAATGATTATAGTCCATTCCTGTTGACTGACATGTGCAACATGTGACAATGCTGCACAATGAGGTGAGTTTAGCAGGCTGTGGTTGCTTTCTATTTTTTGTGTTTTTGTTTTCATATAGCAAACATTGTCCAAGACATACTAGACAGAGGTGCTTAGATTGGGTTTGACCTCACTGTTGTAATATCTTACAAATTCAGTTTAAAAGTTGACTTATATGATATAGAGATTTGATGAGGGAAATCTTTAAATTTTCCCTTTGTGGCTAATATAGAATGATTAGTACATTGTATATTGATTGTAATGTGTCATATGGTTATATGTCCATTGAAAAATTATTTTTACTACTTGGAAAGTGGATTATACTTACTGGAACATTGCAGTACATCTGAATTCACTTTTGAATTCTGTGAATATTTTTCAAAACACTTCAAAAATGGTCACAAGAATCTGCTGTTCTACTGGATTCTTTTTTTTTTTTTTTTTTTTTTTTTTTTTTGGGGGGGGAGTCTTTTTGTTCATATATGGAAAATTGTATTAATTTGCATTTCTTGAGAAAATGCTTTCTTATACTGAACCATGCTTGATATTTTCTCTGGATAGCTAAGTCATGGAAAATAGTCATTTTTGCTCAATTAAATACATGTATATGCATGGAAATGTGCTTTTGTTGGTCAGTTGAATTTACACACTTAAATTGTATTATTTTTGCTTAGTTGAATAAAAACATTAGGAAATAATTGCACAAATCAGGAAATTTCGTACACCTGATTTTCCTGTCTTCATTATGTGGCCTACACCAAAATCATACATAACTGAACTGTTTCAGATATTGTCATTAAGTTACTTCAATGATTTCTTCTTTATTATTTTAGCATGATAAGTCACCAAGGGGATCACACCTCTGAACTAAATGTAGAGGATTCTGGCTCTGTGTCATGAAGATCCAAGAATTGCTTTTGAAAAATGATCTGAAAAAACCAAGGCATATTTGTTTACATTTTTCAGAACAATTTTCATTAGAAATTCGTGGAAGTCGTGACCGGAAGCCAGAGTCCTCCTCATTTGGTTTAGAGGTATGATTTGGGTGGTTACTTAGTACACAAGGTTTAAGTGTGCACTTTGAAATTTTTATATTTCATAAATAAAGTTAATAAAAATTTAACATCATATTCAATTGTTATTTTGTTGAAAGCAAAAGTTCGAAAGAACAATTTTGTAAGAAGAACGACAATAAACTGTATTTTATATGCTTTTACCAATGATAACAGTAATGTAAATCTGAAGGGTGAAATTACTTAAGAGCTGTTTTGGAAAAAGTCCCATATTTATATGAAATGCAGAAAAAAAGGTTTTAAGTCCATAACTGACTTCTAGCCACATACTGTATATACTAAATACATGAACCAGGATATTTTGTTCCCAGGTATTGTATTTGTTAAATACTGCAGCCTGCAAATTTTTATACAAAATATTTTCATACACATTATATCCATATACTTTATACCAGGAAAAAATAGAAATGATATTTCATGCAATTATTTTTGCTCCTTATCATATCCCATTTAAGTTTGTTTGTGCATTTTTCATTAGTACCATTTTCATATTGCATTAATCACATATTTCATAATCATATATTCATGTTACATTAAATGTTTTTTTCTTGCCATCTGCATGGTGAATAAAAGGATATAGAGAAAATGCACATGAGACAATGTCTCTACAAAAACATGGTAAAAAACAAGCTATGAAACAACACTTTTATTGTTGTTCTACATGTCAGATATAACCTAAAGCAAAAGAAAAAAACTCTGTTCCAAAAATTATATTGATAAATAGGATGAAAATTGCAGTTTATTTTTCAGATGCTCTAATGCCTAACTTTTATGTAAAAATAAAATATCATTCATCAAGGAAAGGGACATGCCTACATGTATTTACTAAAGTCCAGCTGTTTATTATTTTTTTCCAATTATATTTCAGAAAATACCAAAGACTACTAGGAATTTCTGATCCTCTACATAAAACATGGTAAAGAAAATACAGACCCTGCTTTGCCAAATCAAATCGTATTCTTGCTTGCTAATTACAAATTTGAGAAAACCACATTGTTTTACTTGATACATCAAAACCCATCTGGTACAGTATAAACCCAGCTAAGCTCTTCTGAACATCACAAGAAAGTGATACATTGAAAGCTGTTTACAAGAGAGGTTCTAGCGTACTATTTTCTTCTGATAGTTAAATGAGTTCCGTCTGGTTTACACAGTATCAGATGGGTTTTGTTGTATCAGGTTTTACTATGTGGATAACAAAAATACAAACATCTTTTATATATTTTGCTGTGCATTCATTTGCGATTTACAAAAAAGGTGGCACTTTGAAATGTTTTACTTTTTAACACAAATTCCATTTTGGAGTGTGTGCTTGCAATTTAATTTTAGACATTATTTATGAGTTATTATAGTATATGCTTCATCTTCAGCTATTTTCTTCCTTTGCTTTGAATTTCGTCTTTATTATATTTATTTTAGACATCTTCTTCATTATTATATTTATTTTAGACATCTTCTTCATTATTATATTTATTTTAGACATATACCATCTTTATATCAACATCCATTATACCCAATTCCTTTATATTACATCTTAGCACTTAAAATTCATTTTCTGTATTATTATATAATTTTCATGCTTTTGAATTGTATACAACAAAACATTCAGATTAATGTCAAATTACATAAAAATCTCATCTAAAATAAAAAATAATTTGATTGGTAGGAAAGTCTGCGACAAAGGGAGACAATCCTAGTATCATAAAACATGTATCAAACAAAACTTCAACAGAATTCTGTTTTTGTATTGGAAAAAAGAAAATAATTGAGAAACGAAAAACACATCAGAAAAGATTGCATTAAATATTCTGGATTCAATTTCCACTTTTGCAATGTTTTTAGAAATACACAATTGTAAAGAAATAAAAAATATTTGTATAACATTTACCCTTACTAAAGATATACTTAATACAATTTTGTTTTAGTAAAAACATCAAACTCTTAGATAAATGTTTCAGAAAATTACCAGTTATAACTCGTCTTAAAAGTCGTACTAAGTAAACTTTGTCCATCTGTTCAAATTTAGGAAGTTATGAAGCATACAAGAAACTTTGCTTTAATCCAGAAAATAGTAAAAAGATGTGCAAAAAGCAGTTGGTTACTATTTTAAGGAAATCTTGAGTTGCATCCAACAAAATATAAACAAATCTACCATAAAGATGTTTCTTCATTGGTGTTCTGTTTTAGAACATTTATTTTTTATTTTTCTCAAAGTTTGGCTAGATGATTAATTATTGTAGCAATTTCCTGATTATAATCCTTTTAATCCTTGAATAAAAAAAGGGATTTCTAGGACTCTATTCAAATCTGTTACATTTCTAATTTGATTGTTTGATTGTATCTAAGTATTTGACATTTCTTCACTGCCATATTCCATCATTTTTAAAAAAGCATATTTTTCACAGGTCAAATATTTCAGGTCCATCTGCGAAAATATGCAAAAAATAAAAACCCTGCAAAAATTACCCACTATACTGTATATATCAATAGTGAATATATTTCCATTTTATTTTGGATACCTTAAATTATTTATCATTGTTTATTTATGTTATTTTTTTTTTTGCATTCTCTGCTTATATGCTATTTGTTTATTTATTTTTATTTATATTTTCAAGTTAATTTAAACACATTTATGTTGCTTTTTCTGTTTCTGTATTTGTCTGCATTTATTTTATGTTTAAAGCATGCTCGTCTTATTTTGATTTAGAGTTTGATGTGCAATTATGAAAGTTAATTGTGTGTTCAATGTGTAGATGAAATTCAAACTCTAAAAACAAATAGGTCTGTGAAAACATGTGCAAAAAATATATACATTGTTTTTTTTTGTTTCAGAATAACATCCACAAGGCCAAAAGTTGTGTACAGGAGGGCATCAAATAGTTGATGATCCAACATCATCTCACATGACTCAAGTCACATGATTACACAGATCTCATCCTGATGAACTCTCATCCAATCAAATTTTGTGATACATAAGTGCTATGACTAAAGGGAGATTACTCATATAACTAATGTTTACAAATGGTTATATATTTTCATTGTTGTGTTATTTTGAACAGTATCTATATACATATGTATATTTAATCATTTTTGATGGTTTCTGTTTGGGGGAAAATATGATTGTGAAACTAATTTTTTTGTTGGTAATTTGTCACCAATAGTATTTACATTTTTTTTCATTGCACAGATAACTTATAAATATAACATTCGGTTATTTGTTTTGTTTTGTTTTTTTTTTCATGTGGACCAATTAATATAACCATTGGCAATTTATATAGACTGCTGGTTTAAGGAAAATTAGTGCACAATGTTTGAAATTGTAATGACTTGTACAGACATTCTACAAATTCAAGTTTACACCAAAGAATATCTATTGTTATCAGTGGTGGATTTGGGGGGGGGGGGGGTGCAGGTGGGCCCAGGCCCCCCTTAGGTTGGAAATTATTGAAATTCCTAGGGTTTTTTTTAAAATTGGGTTCGGGGCCCCTCTTTTGAAAAAAACTATTGGTCCCCCTCCTTAGGAGAAATCTGGATCCGCCACTGGTTATATGCTGACTGCAAATAACAATAGCAGTAAATAAACAATTTGTTTTCAAATTTCAGATAATGCTAAGTCAATACCTCCTTGCAGGAGTTAAGCAAGAATTTGTTATACAACATGTTTAAAAATTTGATTTGATTCAAGCCCATATCTGCAACAAGAAGAATATCAACGAAATGCCATTAAATGAATTTCTGAGACCAGTCCAGAATGTCAACCTTGGATAAGACAAAAACTAATTATTGAGCTTACTAAATGTTTACTTCGACATTTTTCTTGTTAGCAAGAATTTGGGCACCTACACCATTTTCATTGGCCCATCCAGAAGGTGATGCAAAATTTAGGCAAAACTCAGGCAAATTGACAAAAAATCGCTATGAAAGGGATTGGAACCCCCCTTTTTGGCTCACCTGACCCGAACTTGGCGTACGTTGTCTGTCGTCCGTCTGTCCGTCCATCCGTCATCTGTTAACTTTTCACATTTTCATCTTCTCCTCTGAAACCACTGAAGCAAATTCAACCAAACTTTACAGGAATGATGTACTAAAGGTCCTTTACAAAGATTGCTCATTTCTTTCCGATCCGATAAAGATCATGACCCCCAGCGTGGAACTTGGGTTTAACGTTGGAGCCTATGGGAAAAATTACACTTTCATCGTCTCTTCTGAAACCCCTGAAACAAATTCAACCAAACTTTACAGGAATGATGTACTAAAGGTCCTTTACAACGATTGCTCATTTTGTTTTGATCCGATAAAAAACATGGCTGCCATCATGGAACATAGTTTAACATTGGACCCTATGGGAAAATCACATTTTCATCTTTTCCTCTGAAACTGCTGAAGCAAATTCAACGAAATTTTACAGGAATGATGAAATAAAGTGCTCATTTCGTTCCGATCTGATAAAAAACATGGCTGCCAGCAAGGAACATAGTTTAACATTGGACCCTATGGGAAAATCACATTTTCATCTTTTCCTCTGAAATGGCTAAAGCAAATTTAACCAAACTTCACAGGACTGATGTATGGAAGGTCCTTTACAAAGATTGCTAATTTCGCTCCGATCTGGTAAAAAGCATGGCCGCCAGAACATAATTCAACATTGGACCCTATGGGAAAATCACATTTTCATCTTCTCCTCTAAAACTGCTGTAGAAATTTAATCCAACTTTATAGGAATGGTGTACTATTAAGGTCCTTTACAAAGATTGCTTATTTTGTTCTTATTTGACAAAAAAACATGACGGCCAGCACAGAACGTAGGTTTTACATTGGACTTTATGGGAAAAATCACATTTCATCATCTTCTCTGAAATTGTTGAACCAAATTTAACTAAACTGTATTGGAATGATGTATAGAAGGTCCTTTGTAAAGTTTACTCATTTTAATAGGACAAAAACACGGGTGCTAATGGAGAACATAGCTAAACATTAGACCTCCATCGGTAAAAAACATCATTTTTGGTCATGCATGGCAGAGAAGTATTTTGTCAGGTGAGTGATACAGGCTCAGTCTCTGAACCTCTAGTTCCAGAGTTTGGATAAGCCAATGATTTTTATGGGAGAAAATTTACTTCAAAATCATGGATTCAAAGACTGCTTTGTAACCAATTGCATAAAAATAATGAATTGTAACGAATATGACATAATTATTAAAGATTGTTGTATTTTATAGCATAAGTTATAAATCACAAGTAATGTCCAAAGATCTGAATATTAACACAACAAACTACATATATTTGTTCATGAAATATAAATTCTACAATTGACTATGAAATTTCTCATATTTAGGGATATAAATTTTTTTAGTGTTTTTGAAAAATCATGGTTGCAAAGCTTTTGAACATTTGAAAAATTTTCAAGAGACCTGTTCTTGATTAAAGATTTCATATTTAGCATTTTTAGTTGTTGAATGAGTTTCTGATACTCAGAAGTAAAACACAGGAAATTTTGTGGAGGAAATTTGACAAGAAAATGTTCTCTCTCTAGACAAGAACAAATATTTTACATACATTAGGAAAAGATAATACTATTTAATGACATCAGTACAACATATATACCATTTATCATCAAGGAAAGGGAGATTTTACAATTTGAAAGTTTTATTTTTACATAACTTCATTGTTTTTGCAATTAATCTCATAAACACATAAGAAATTCCCCCACAAGTTATAAAAATATACTGGAAATTCAGTGCCATTTTTTTCATGTACAATGTAACTTTTCCATTGAAATGATCTGTATTTAAGTGATGTGATAGAAATTAAATACTGAATAAAACAAATATGAAATATCATTGTGAAAATTGTATTAATTTATCTATAGGTAGAATTATAGAATGATGATGTGTTAATGGTTTCTTCTTGTCTGTCTGCATGGTTGTCTGTAGATATTTTATGTCTGGATCAGGTAATCTTGGACCCTTTTCAAAATACTGTGGAAGTACTTTCATTTGTGGATTTTATAAATAACACTGTTTGGTGGGAACTTAAATTCATGTTTTCAAATTCAATTCATATTAACTCTAGAGAAAAGATCCATTTTGTTGGGAAACCCCACGAACAATAGCACTTTCACAGTATCTTTCCAATTTTTATACATGTACTACCGCAAAATTTTGCGGTAGTATATTGGTAATTATCAGAATGCTAACTTACCATATGAACCTGCATATCTATATTGTCAGATTGATCTGTCAAAAGTGTTGATAATGATATGATTATGGCTAATTTGTAAAAATCCTTTAGAATCCAAACTTCCTGGATATCTTTTCCTGAAGACATTGGTTCATCAAGGCAAAATAATACATTGTACTTCATAAGTATAAGTTGGATTTCATCCAAACATCTATAATATATGATCTTATTCAGATGTCAAGTTGTGAAACTTCATTTTGAAAATTCTTGGTTTTAAGTTTTGATTTTAATATCTGAGTGCCCCCCAACCCCAAAAAATTGAATTTTGGAAAATGCTTTAAAAAATGTCGATGGCAATAATTTGTGGCCTATTAGACCACAGTTCCATCTATAACTAGTTGCTGTGTATCAAAGGGTCAGTTTGAGCTATTGCCATCATATAGCATGTGTCGTACTTCTGTTATCTTTTCATGTTTACTACAGAAGCAAATTTGACCTTATATCAGGGTTGCCACCCATCCTGCAAAACTGGAAAACCCTTCATTTTAGGTTTCAAGGGCCTTGAAAGACCCTTTTTTTTTTAAAAATATTGCAAAATAGCCTTGAAAAACCTTGGAATTGCTAAATTTGATATCGATTAGTAGTATGTAAACAAATTCTGGAAAATAATTATCGCAGCTTAGAATTTTGTTGACTATTTTGGTCCTTGAAAATGATTAAATATCCTTGAAAAGTCCTGGAAAAATCTTTGAATTTGAAGACATCAAAGTAGTGGCAACCCTGTTATATACAGGAATGATGTCATGAACAAAAATCATCATTTTGTAAGATTAATTGTAAAACAATACTGCAATCACAGTACAGAAAGTTCTTAACCAAGATTTGTCATTTTGTTCCAATCCAACAATGAACATGGCCACCAGAAAGTAATTTATATATAATGAACCTTATGAAAAACAAATTGATTATCTCCTCTGAAAGTCAAAATTGAGTCAAACTGTAACGGAATGATGTATAATGCTAATCTTGCCATTGCTGAAAACATGGAGTCAGCATGATTAGCGATAGACGTCTAAATCTTGGAAATGACGAGTTTTATTGTGTAAGCCATTTTGAAGTTTGTCAGCCATCTACTTCCTCTTTGCCGATACCTTGATTTTTAACTATCAACTAAATTTTTGTCACAGATTTCTAAGCTTGTACTATAAGGAATGATTTGAAATTTGGTCTGAAGCTTGAAAATGATAAGTTGTATTGTATAAGCCATTTTCAAGTTTGTTGGGCAACCACTTCTTGTTTGCTGATACTATGATTTTTAACTTTTAATCCATATATAATCTGATGCTTGCCGAAAACTATTTTATTTTGAAACTTGCAATATCTAAATTTAAGAATTTTATTTCAAACAATCTCCCTTGTGCATAGCTCTGTCCTTAGCTGATTTTGGCTTCAAATTAGATCCTATTGGTTATTTGTTCATGATTAGCTTTTTCATTTATTTTGGTTTATTGACTTCTAAACATTTTGATTTGATCTGCACTGAAGAGAATGGCCCTCTGCAGAAAGTAAGATTTACGGTAATTTCGGTATTTTGTAATTGATTATATATAACTTATATTGGTCCCAGATATACTTATGAGCACAATATATTGGCATGATGTTTTTGAGTTCCTGGTCAGAGTTGATTCCTTTTCAAGAACAATTACGACCCCCATATATTGGAGGTGAATTAATGTTATTGCCGGAAGGGGTGCTTTCCAAAGATTTTTTATTTAGTTACCTCCCCCCTAACCACCACCAAATAATAGATTTCATACATGAAAATAAAAAAATTGGCTACCAGCACTGATGGGTTGAACATTGGAAGCTTTGATATAAGCAAATTTGATTATCTTCTTAGAAATTAAAAAAAAGATGTTCATACAGGCCTAGATTCTGAGCCTCTAGTTTCAAAGGTAATTTCAGTCATTGATTATCGGCAACATAAAGGGATGGCGTCAATGCTGATTTAAACCCAATTTGTGCTTATTACAGAATCATTTGCGATTTTCTCCTCATTAGCTCACCTGCTATGCCAGGTTGAGCTTTTGCCATCATTTGGCCACTGTCGTCCGTTATTAATTTTTCATTCAAAGATCTTCTCCTCTGAAATCACTTGGCCAATCGGAACCATACTTGGTCAAAATAGTCCGTGGGTGGTCCCCTTCTCGATGTTTAATACCCTATTTTCTCCTTTTCAGCTCAATTTGCTATGCCAGGGTAAGCTCTTGTCATCATTTGGCTACTGTCCTCCGTCGTTAACTTTTTCATTCTTACCGATGATCTCCTCTGAAACCACGAGGCCAAGTGGAACCAAACCTAATCATAATAGTCATTGGGTGGACACCTTCATAAATTGTGTCTTGCTTGTCGGCACCTCATCCAAGATGGTGGCCACCGGTGAACATTTTTAACATAGGGACTCTATGGGAAATGCATTCAAAGATTTTCTTCTCTAAACCGACGAGCAAATCGAGACCAAACTTGGTCAAAATAGTCCTTGGATGGTCCCCTTCAAAGCTTGTGATTTTTGTGTTCGTATCAGTTATCCAAGATGGCCACCAGCAGTAAACAAAGTTTAAAAAAAATAACATAGGGACTCTATGGGAAATGCATTGAAATATCTTATCTAAAACCACTGAGCCAATTGGAACCAAACATGGTAACAAAAGTCCTTGGTTGGTCCCTTTCAAAGTTTGTGATATTTATGTTCATACGTCATCCCAAGATATCGGGACGCCAGCGGTAAACATACTTTAACATATGGACCCTATGAGAAATGCACTCAAAGAACTTCTCTGAAACCACTGAGCAATTGGAACAACGCTGATTTAGCCGCAGTAGTCCTTGGTAGATTCCTTTCAAAGTTTGTGATTTTTACAATTTTCCGAATTTTTTACATTGTTTACCTTAGTCATTTTTTAAAAGAAATTTACAAAGATGGTACAGAATTTGTCCGGCCAACTCCTACAGTTTTATGGTAGGAGTCCTTGGGTCGTCCCTTTCAAAGTTTCTTATTTTTATGTTCGTGCCTCATCCAAGATGTCCACCAGCAGGGAACTGCGTTTAACAGAGGCATAGGAAATGCATTCCTATGGGAAATGCATTTAAAGATCTCTGAAACCAATGGGCCAACTGGAACCAAATTTGGTAACCATAGTCCTTGGGTGCTCTCCTTCAAAAAAATGTGCCCGGCTTGTTCTCACCTCTTCCAAGCCATGATGACAGCCAGTTGACATAGGGAGCTTAACACAGCTTAACATAGGGAGCCTTTAGGAAATGCAATCAAAGTTCTCCTATAAAACGACTGAAACAATTGAATCCAAATTTTAAAACAACAGTCTTTGAGTGGTAACCTTTTAAGTTTGTGCTTTTTATGTTCATACCCCATCCAAGATGTTAAATCCCGTCTAACCACTGTAGATTTGTAGATTAAACTCCTGTCAGACTTAATTCAAACTTTGAAGAGACTGTATAATTTTACAGCTAAACAAAACTTGGAGGTTTACATTCTGAAATGGTACTCTGTAATAATCAAGACGTTCAGACCAAGAAACGGAATTCTTCCCTTTAAAATCCTGACAGGAAAGTGACCTAACTGTGTCGGTTGAGATGTCTCCTGACTTCAAACACAACAGAAGTTTTACCGATGAGAGACTGGAAAAGAATCAAAGAGTGCAAGTTATGGTGTGAAAAGTGGAAATGAATCTTTGAGTAAACCCGGTTATAAATTCGTATTTAATATAATTCCAGTTAGTTCATTTACCGCCAAATTTCAAGAACTTCTTTGACCGACGAAAGTCCTTAAATTTGTTATCATCCTGTCACCCTACCAGTGACAATGTTGACGGACATATCATACATACAACAACGGATATGCGACTCATTACTGGAGCTTTTTACCAATACTGAACAGACATGTTAACACTCGATTGTCTGCCAGGGAACTGGACAGGTTTTTTTTCATTTTAGCGATGAATCTTCTATTGGCGCTTTATTTGAGATGGTATTATGATGATGATCTGACCATGTTGTTAAAAACCAAATTCAATAGATTTTCAGCGTCTCCGCTTAATGTGTGTAAACATCTTAGCACAGATAAACAATAAAATGCACTTGTCTGGTGCCAAGTAATGAAAACAATGCATAAAGCAAGTTAAATATTAAGAATGTGTAATTGGCAACGACAGATCATATATATATCCCTGAAATCTTCTTTGATTACACGCGAATGCATTCACATCTCTCGGTTGCTGTGTAGTTTTGTTGTTGACTAAACATTAGTTTATTTATAACCCAAAAACATTAGGTGACGACAAACAGTAATGAATTACACAACGCAGCAGACGATATTTCGAAACCTCCAGTGATTACTTTTGCATGAGAAAAAAGAGGGAATTAATTAATTTTATTTTCGATGCTGTGTTTAAAATTAATTAAAATATAATACAAGTTGTGGATATATCATAGAATGAGCAGACAATTAGAAAAACGGAAATCTCTCCCTGAGAGGAGAAATTTTCAGGAAAAATCTCTACCGGATATTGTCCGACATCATGAAATGTACATTAAGGACGAAGAAGATTCACATTCTGCACCAACCTCCCGTTCTAATTCCTTCAAATCCAAAAAACGTCCGGAAATATCTCGTGTGCGCAATGACAGTCACAGGAGAAACAGTGAGCCGAACACTCCCGTACCTGTATTTTTGAATGTACCAAATGAAGACGGAGAGCAGATGGTTCGAGTTCGTTCGTTCAAAACAACATCAAAAGGGGTTATAAGCAGAGGGGACTCTTTTCGAAGAGCAAGTAAAGGAGATATTCCACATATTAGCCATTCAAAATCGGATAATGCACTGTACAAGCGAAGTGCCCCTGCAAAAGAAACTAAAAACGGACTTCTTGCAGCACCTGGTAAAGCTCCAGACACACCTTGCAGTAACTGTTACAAAGTGGCTATAGTTGGTGCTGACGGTGTTGGTAAAACGTCACTGACGAAACAATTTCTGACGTCAGAGAACTACTTCTTCAATGAAAGCCCTACAGGTAAGTTTCATGATAAACCTCATCCCGAGTCATAATTTGTGGTTCATACATTCTTTTCTTATATGCATGTCGACATGATTTCGTTTGCTGTGACGTTAGTTATAGGTTCCATCTTAAGATCACACTTAAAAGTGATTTTGTGATAATAATTTCAGAAGCATGAATTAGTCACGTTTCAGCTACTACGATGGAATAAAAAGATAAAGAACAGAACAATACCGACTCGAGGAAAGTGGAGAACAGAACAAGTCCGACTCGAGGAAAGTGAAGAACAGAACAATTCCGACTCGAGGAAAGTCGGAAGGTAGTGACAAAGACTAGTTGTGTGCTGTAACATAGCACTAAAACTTTGAATGTAGCACTTCACAAAACAATCCATATTACAATTTCATTAAATGAACCCAGTGTTGAGTGGAGTAGAAATGTTTTCTCTTAAAAGTCATGGTACGTTTTTTGTTTTGGATTTATAGTGCTTTATCTTTATGATGTTCGTTTTCAGCTTGTTCATTTGGTTTAGTCTTGTGGTTTCTGTTGTCATAAATTTGCCTGTTGCTTCTGTTGTCTCTATTGCTCTTCTTGTATTTGTCGTCTAAACTTTTGTTGTTGTTTCTGTTGTCGCAATCAATCTCTGTGGTTACTTTGTCTCAATTGTTCTTCTTTCTGTTGCCTCATTTGTCTCTCTGGTTTCTGTTGTCCCAGTTGGTTTTGTTTCTGTTGCCTCCGTTCTTTTTTACTATTGTCTCCATTGTTTTTGTTTCTGTTGTCTCAATTTTTTCTTGCTGTTTCTGTTTTTTTCAGTTGTTCTTTTTGTCTCAATCGTCCTTCTTGCTTCTTTGGTTTCAAGTATTCTAGCGTTTTTTTGTCTCAACTGTTATCGTTGATTCTGTTGTCTAATGAAGTCTTGTTATTTCTCTTGTCTCGATTGTTTTTGTTGTTCTTGTTGTTTCTGTTGTCTCAGTTGTTTTTTGTTTTTTTTCTTTTGTCTCAACTGTTATCGTTGTTTCTGTTGTCTCGATTGTTTTTTTTCTGTTTTCTCGATTACTCTTGTTTCTGTCGTCTCAATTGTTTCTTTTGTTTCTGTTGTCTAAATGGTTCTTGTTTCGTTTTTGTCTCGCCCGCGACGAAAGTCGTGGAGAGCGAGACATAGGCGTGCAAAGTATGACGGCGAAGGCGACGGCGGCGGCGGCGTAAACTAAAGTTATTATATAGAAGCCTTTGATGTAGGAACTTTATAATTGGTCCATAGGTAGCTTACGGCGAACCCTATCTGTCGGACCCAAAATCATGTGACCTTGACCTATATTTAACGGTCCAGTGACCAGGTTAAGTTTTTTTGCTTAAGTCCATTTCTCAATAACTAGAAGCTAGAAGTCAATGATATTTGGTATTTAGCTTGGTCTTGGTTAGTACATGTCAGTCTGCCATATGGCTTTTGACCTTGACCTCAATTTCACGGTCCAGTGACCAGGTTAAGTTTTTTTTGCTCAAGTCTGTTTCCCAATAACTACAAGCTATATGTCAATGATATTTGGTATATAGCTTGGTCTTGGTTAGTACATGTCAGTCTGCAATATGGCTTTTGACCTTGACCTCAATTTCACGGTCCAGTGACCAGGTTATGTTTTTTTGCTTAAGTCTGTTTCTCAATAACTACAAGCTATAGGTCAATGATATTTAGTATATAGCTTAATCTTGGTTAGTACATGTCAGTCTGTCATATGGTTTTTGGCCATGACCTCAATTTTACGGTCCAGTGACCAGGTTAAGTTTTTTTGCTTAAGTCTATTTCTCAATAACTACAAGCCATAGGTCAATGATATTTGGTATATAGCTTGGTCTTGGTTAGTACATGTCAGTCTGCCATATGGCTTTTGACCTTGACCTCAATTTCACGGTCCAGTGACCAGGTTATTTTTTTTGCTTAAGTCTGTTTCTCAATAACTACAAGGTATGGGTCAATGATATTTGGTATATAGCTTGGTCTCGGTTAGTACATGTCAGTCTGCCATATGGCTTTTGACCTTTACCTCAATTTCATGGTCTAGTGAACAAAGTTAAGTGTTTCTGATTAGAATAGTTTCTCAATTACTGTAAGTGGTACGGTAATGATATTTGGCTTGTAGGTTGCTCTTGAGTAGTACATGACTGTTTTAGCGACAAGCAGGGACGGGCGAGACATCTTTTAGGGTCCACTCTTGTTTTTATTGTTCTTGTTCTGTTGTTTTAGTTGTTCTTGTTTGATATTTTGGCTTTATATAATCCTGAATTTTCTAAATTTACAGATGAAATTTATCCTGCAGAACTTACTTTAAATAAATCTAATAGCAGCAGTGATTATACTCCTTTTTTTGATCTTGATATATCAATAAATCAAGGAAAGTTAAACACTAAGGTTTATGATAAAAGGGATGATTTCTCCTTCCCTATAGTCAATTTTCCCTATCTCGACGGCGATGTTCCGTTAGTCCCTTTTTACGGGGTCTACATTTCACAACTTGTTCGATATGCACGAGTATGTAGTGATGTTTCTGACTTCAAAGACCGAAATCTTTGTCTCACTGAAAAACTTCTACATCAAGGGTTTAGATATCATAAATTGATAAAAACATTCTCTAAATTTTATTATAGCTACATTGACTTATTAAGAAAATTTGGTTCTACATGCAGGGCTCTTATACATCGGGGCATTTCACATCCAAACTTCTATGGCAATATCATTTACAAAGCGCATACTAGTATATTCAAAAATTGTCCTTCCAAACTTATTAATCCGTTGAACAAACGTATTCATAAAGGATATAAATACAGCATTGTTGTTAAATCTTTACCTCTGGTTTTTATTGGCAAAAATATTGATAATGTCCTAAATGCTTTACACCATAACTAAATTTAAACAATTTTTCATATTGGCAATATTTGGCATTGCACAATATCATGTTCTCTCATAATTGATGATGTTGTTATACCAAATCTATTTAGAAGTATTTCAATTGAAGTTTCATATGTAAGAAGGCTTGATATCATAGTCAACGGAAATTATGTCCTTAGCTAGCTGTCAGTAACTGCGAGCATTTGTCCGGACAGTACCTGTGTGTATTGTCTTCATGTTTTATGTACTTCATTGTAAGGGTACTCGTATTGATAAGTCGGACTTTTTTCTAGTTTGATTTTTACTGTGAGTCTTTTTGTGTATTTATTTTTTAGCCATTCACCACACATAGGGGGAGGGTTTGGATCGAAGAGAACGAGTTTAATCCCGCCGCAATTTTTGCGCCTGTCCCAAGTCAGGAATATGTTGGTCATTGGCTTGTCCTTGTCTTCTTATAAAATTTTAATTTCTTGATATTCGGGTTATTGGATGTGGTTTGTTTCCATTGATTTATTCACTTTTTTTACCTTTTTGGGGCCATTTAGGGCTTGCTATATGGTGTGAGGTTCCTCACTGTGTTGAAGACCGTACGGTGACCCCTAGATGCTTTGTTTTGGGTCGTTTTAACCTGGATATGGGATGTTGTCTCATTGACATTTACCCCATTTCCTTTCTTTTTCAAATTTATAAAACAATTTAGTTTTACAATGAGTTCAGGGTTGTTAGGGTAAAAATCACGACCATGTAGATTTTTTTGATCGCCATATTGGCTGTTCTCTTCCTCTGCTATGCTACCCGATTATCAATGTTCCATGGAACAAACAGAATGAACATGTTCTGATGATATATGATAATTCTTGATGATTCTTGACCAAATCCTGCGAAAAGTTTTGAGTTTGATTTTTCTTCCGTAGCTCCTATCGTTGTTTACGTTTGTCTTTTGCCTTATTTGTGTTTTTCCTGTGTAGTTCCCTAGCAGATGGTGGCATGTAATTATAATTTTCAGTCATTGTAGGTGTTTACTGTTGTCTCTTTTATTTCATCTGAACATCGTGCACTGCCCCTTATAGCTTATGTCTCTCTATCGATATTATCGATGCTATCATGATATGTGAAGAATTATATATTAGTATACGTAAATAGCGTTTTCTAGAAAATGTTATTTTTCCTATTAGTATGAGCTCTCCAGTAAATCAGAGGAAGCTCTTTTCACTTGGGGTATTCATTTCTAATCCACATTAATACCCAGAGTTATACGCACCGTTCTAAAAACGAAACTAGTATGGGACCTAAGGGAGATAAATGAGTTTTCGAAGGGGTCTTTGTGATACAGAGGGAGCTTAAATGAGGCCCATCATGGGTTTCTTGATTACCTGATTATCAGGGCATTTTTAATGATTATTTGATTCCAAGGACATTTATTTAATGATTATTTGATTATTAGCTTGCATTTTTATATATTTTTTGATTACTAAGCCAAAAATTTATTGATTACTAAGGTAAAAATTGAATGATTATTTGATTCCTAGGATCCCATTAGGACCCTCTTAAATGGCCACTATTTTTCAAGAATGTTCAAATTTTAAGATGCCAACTCGTTTTTTAAAGATAGTTTTCTTGAATTCTCTAGATACCATTGCTTGAAATATAAGCATCCTTATAGTAATTAGAGTGGAAGNTAACCACGAGACATTCCGCATAGGGAAGACAGTTACCCTGCCTCTCATCCTGCCGTTTTACGGTTTGTTCTTTTCCATATCTAACATATGAGAGGTACCGGGTGAACTTGTAATATTTCACTATTAAAAATAACAAACAAAACATAAAAAAAGAGCGAAAACCATAAAAAAAGAGCGAAATTGAGAAACCGATTCCCTTTACACTCTAATTATACATAAGTACTGCATGGGTTAAGGTTTTTATAGCTGAAAATCGCTTAAAACTGTAATCAAAGCCAAATAGATAACCATATTTTAATTGTTCCACATGTCAAGTAATATAGTATTATTGCGTTATGTTTTTCATACTGGCATTGTTATAGATCCGATGTAAGTCATTGGCCTAAGGCGTAAGCCGAAGGCCTGTGTGACTTGCCGATGATCTATAACTATGCCAATATGAAAAACATTACACAATGATATAAACTTTTTATTTTTAAAGATATTGCGTCCTGTCATAGCAAGGCAGCAGACAACAATTTACGCAATACTGGCTTATTTTAATGTTTTCACGACCAGACGATAAATCAAGAGGAGTTATGATGTACCCCATATTGGACTAGGCCAATATGGAAAAATCCATATTGGCCTAGTTCATGTCATATTGGCATACTTTTGTCATTCGTATTGAAATGGCAGTTTTAAACATATTAAGTCAAATACACTTAAGATCACTTAATTAATAATGCGAGATAAATCATGAAGGACTATTATAACATGCATAGTTATGTAGTATCCAATGATAGCAGCAAAATTATTTATATTATATTCCGTGCCTATGATCAAGACGGATGTACACAAGAGTTAGGGGCATTTTGAAAGCATGACAAGTACCTTAATTATGAATTAATAATGATAAAGGATTTAATAAGGGCGTTCTCTTTGAAGCAATATTTCAGCAATTAAAACTGACTTCAGATACTTAAAGCTTTTGCTATAGAGCCTCCTCCGCGGAGTATCATCGCTGGCATTGTGATTGTATCAAAATTGTTTTTGCAAAGGAATGTCTTTACAATAACAAGAGAATAACAAGGCTGTTCAAGGGTATTTGAGATGATCCGAATTCATAATTTAGCACTAGGTTAATGTCTCTGCTTGTGGACTGTTTGTTTCCGAAGAATTCACCTACCCAGTAGTCCAGTACCGATCGGTGCTGGCCCGAAAACCGTTTTTATGCAGTATTTAAATTTGAAAAAGATTTAAGAAGTCACGTAAAGCTCTGTCCTTTGCTGTTGTGTCTTTTCAATATTAGCCATGTTTTTTTTATTTGTAAGGGACCGACCATTTAACTTGAAGGGAGTGGGGGGGGCTATGGTTTTTTCTAAAAAAATATTTTGGAGCCAATTTTATGTGAAATAAAATATTTTGGCTGCCAAAATTATAAAAAAAAATTCTGAAGGAGGGTTTCTGCCCCAAAAAATAATGTTAATTTTGAAAAAAAAAATTGTTGATACACGTGGAAAAAAAAGCCATAACCCTCCTTTTCAGGTTAAGTGGTCGGTCCCTAAACATTTTTCGGTTTATTGTCCTCCAAATGATATAAACACTATTAGTAATTTGATATGCACTGAAAAGACACGCGTTGTCGAAATGGCCATATGCAGAAACCGAATTTGCAGTATCTTCAGTATTTTGCTATTTCCCATCTTGTCGTTGTGAAAATGCATGGCACATTATGGATAGCACATTATAGGAAAGGTAATAATTTTGAAATCAATATGAGAATCTAGATTTGAATCATGATTTACAACAAAAACAGTTGAAAGAACTTTTTGGGGTGCACAATACAACATACCCAAGTTGCATAATAAAACAGTATATTTTGCTATGCTATACACGTTTTTCAAGGAGTTGCCTCTCATTAGCAGCATTAGAATCAAATAACTTTGAAAGCCATAACCCTAAAATAATCAGAAAAGAACTACTCATTACCAAACATATCGAAATGGAAGGCCAATTTCAGTACCAAGGACATACACCGAGTGTCATACACGAAACGAAGCCAAAGTATTTTTAATGAAATGAAATGCTAAATATATAAATCAGATTGACTTACATGTACTAATAGCACTAATATCTTTTTTATCAATATACATTTACATCTTCGTCAGATGTATACATGTACAAGTGAAAGTCAATTATTTTGTCATATTTTCTGATAAAACTAAGAATGATGGCTGTAGTACACGATGTTTTCGCAAATGTTGCCAAATAACATTACGCAAGTAACAATAAACACTCTGAAAAAAATCTTTGTCAAGGGTTCAAAACAGGATATTCTTACAAAAACGATAACAATGAAATTTTTGACCGAAAATACTTCATCCCCCCCCCCCCGGATTCATACCACAACCACTTCTACAGTCCAACAGCCAGTCATTGGGCTGCAAAATTTGATTTTGTCGGAAGTACGATGAAAACTCTTGACGCGTTTGGACAAAACTATTGTAAAAATCCTGAACTCAACTATTTTTCTGTATTTCTTAAAGCATTTTTTTCACAGAACTTATATTCAAACTAAAACAATCAATATGAATGAAACAATTTGAACTTGAGCCATCAAAAATGATTTTAATAAAATAACTTCAGAATTAGAAATGCATTTTATACTGCGACATTAACATCCCCGTGTTTTATATTATTGATACATTCTAAATTTCTAGTTGCAATAAATGTAGCGTCATTCGATTTTTGTTGTAGGGGTCTAATTTACTCAATAATTGATGCTGAATTCAGGGAATGTATTTTGGCACAATAGGGACCTTCACGATATAGGATTTTTAAAATGCAATCTCAGTTTGAGTGAAATCGTGATGTCCCACCACGAACAAAAATCAAGTATTCTGTTTGCTGAATGTTCATAGAATTTTAGGTAAATAAATGTTCCAGTTCTGTATAACTGCCAAACTGTAATGGTTTTGGGATTTTAAGTGTTGGTCAAAGGTACCATTGTTTGTTTAGATTTGGTCGAAATCTGGCTCAGGTCAAGTTTGATTATCTCCCTTAATTAAGCAGCAATATACAGAAGCAAATTGGCACTAAATATTTATTAAAACCTAATGCATCTCCGAGATAATTGTAAATTGTTGTTTCTGGTTTGTTAAATAGCCAATAAACAGATAATATGTACACGTTAGTGTTAAATTATAAACATGCAAGTGCTAAATACTGCCTATGTCTACTGAAATACAAAGTGGTTCTTTAACTAACCCTTCAGAAGTTCGATTTAAAAAAAAAATTTCTCTTCTGTAGTGCGACAGTGTTTTATCAGCAGACGACTAGCCGGTAGATCCCTGGTACATCTTTCCTAACTTTATTTTGTCTCATTCTTTCTGTCTTGTAGTTAGTATTCTACCTTCATTGGATTTTACTCACTGTGTGGAGACAGAATAGAGAAATGGGAGTCTTTGTACCCATAAACTGGTTTAACGACAGCTTTCAAAAATACTGTGATACTTGCTCTCCAAGAAATGGTGTAAATGAATGTGGATTTTGAAAAACTCCAAAGATCTACTTGACATCTTAAACTCTAGATCATTATCACACTGTAACAGCATTAAAACTTTTCGACTTCTCCACACTTTATACTACCATTCTTCATGAACAACTAAAATCTCGGCTGAGAGGTTTAATTCATAGTTGTTTCTCTAGTAAGAACGGTGAACAAGGTATATTGTTGTTGGTAGAGAACAAGTCTACTTTGTGGAAAAATAACTCCGAATCTGAGAAAAAAATATACAGAGGAAGAAGTGATTAATATGTTAAGAGTTTCTGATCGACAATATATTTGTCCAGTTTAGAGGACTTGTTTCTAAACAGACTATCAGAATTCCAATGGAAACAAACTGTGCACCCCTCCTAGCCGATCTGTTTCTCCACTTTATGAGGCTGAATTCACCGAAGGGCTTCTTCAAAATAATAATAATAAAAAAAAACTGACCCAATCCTTCAATTTCAGCTTCCGTTATATAGATGATATTTTGTCACTAAATATCCCCGGTTTTGGTGATTTTCTTCAGCTGATCTATCCAAAAGAGCTCGAAATTCAGGATACTACAAATACTTCCACATCGGCTTCATTCCTTGACCTTCATCTTGAGATTGACAACAGAGGTAAACTTCACACTAGGCTGTACGACAAACGCGATGACTTCGCTTTTCCAATAGTTAACTTCCCTTTTCTATGTAGCAACATCCAAACAGCCCCGGCATGCGGAGTTTACATCTTCCAGTTCATTCGCTATTCAAGGGCCTGTAGTCGATACAGCAACTTCCTTGATAGTAATCAAAACTTGAAGTCATCTCTCTAAAAGTTTTACGGTTGACATCACTATCTTATGGACCGCTATGGGATATCTTGTTTCCCAGATGCCTTTAACAGCTTAGCTGCTGCTTCTTCTACCGGATTTGACCTTACTACCGGATTTGACCTTACTACCGGATTTGACCTTACTACCGGATTTGACCTTACTACCGGATTTGACCTTACTACCGGATTTGATATGTTCAACGCGAAGGATGTTTTGATGCTTAATCTACCGGTGCATCTAATCTCACCAATGGTTTTTAAATTGGGTCCGTGTTGTTCGTCTTTGTGTGTGTGTGTGTGTGTGTGTGTGTGTGTGTGTCTTCATTTTCTTTTCTGTGTCGTACTCATGTCGTGCCTCTGTTTCTTTGTTTTTTTGTGTGTGTTTTTTATATATTGCTATTGTCGTTGGATTATTCGTTTTAGATTGACGGTTCGGTTCTGCACTTACTTAACCCATTCCACTGATTTTGCTTGTGTCGTCACCGAGCTCGGCCTTACCAGTTCTGTATAATTGCCAACTGAACTGTAATGTTTTAGGGATATTATGTGTTGGTCAAAGGTACCATTGTTTGTTATATAATTATCATGATATATTTATGTTTTATGTGCAGTTCCCATGTGCATCGCGACCTGTGAATGTAATGTTAAGAGGTTTTAGGTGTTTCCTGCTATATTTTTATTTAGAATATCTACAATAATACCGTCCCGTATGGTAATAGAATAAAGATAGAAATTAACACCTTTTCACGCTGGCTTGTTTGTGCCATTTCGTCTTTTCGTTCTGTCGCCTTTTCGTCTTTTTAGGGCGAAAAAGCGCAAATTAGCGGGTCGAAAAGACGAAAAGACGAGATGGCGCAAACAAGCCACCATACCTTTTTGTATTGATCTCGATACAGTTTTTGGCCCAGAGACGGACGGACAATCACGTTTAAAACTAAAAAAATATTCAAACGGGCAGCATAATGCATATCAACTTTGGGCATACAAGACATATAAAGTAAGTGAGAACCGAACTGTCAATTCAAAACGAATAATCCAAGGACAATGGCAACATCGGAAACAACAAAGAAACAGAGACACAACATGAGTACGACACAGAAAAAAAACGAAGATACACACACACAAAGATGAACAACACGGACCCAATAGAAAACCATGGGTGAGATCAGGTGCATCGGTAGAGTAAGCATCTCATGCTTCTTATAAGATATATTTTACATTGATCATTGACATGTTAGAGCATATTTACCTTGGTTAGTAGAATCTGAACAAGTCCATAATTAATTTATTGACCTTGTAAAAATTCGCAGGTAAATGTATTTCTTATAAATTATTAATGGAAAATACGCGTAGCATTATAAATTTGCATATTATTAATCTGTTTCAGTTAAATGGTTGCTCCTTATTTTATGAACAAATGGTGATGGCTATCCGGACTCTATCAATTGAATGATACTTTACCATGTACTTTTGGAGATAAATATGTTTGAACAAGAAAAAAGAAAATAGCTTTCCAAAAAATTATTATAGTTTACTTTAGGGGTCCTCTACTTTAGGGTGGTGATTTTTTTCGTATTTATATTTTTTACTTTAGATTAGGGTAATGTTTAATGTTATTGGGTTAGGGTTAAGGTTAGAAATAGGGTTAGGGTTAGTATTTAGAATAGTCAGATGATTAGCTGAATATGAAAGGGACCCATAAAGTAAACTAAGACCCATAAATTTCGATCTTAGAACTCATTACTTCTCGAAATAAATATTTAACTTTGACAAAATAGTGTGATTACATATAGTTTCTACAACTAGAACTAAGTTGATTATGAAATTTCTCACATCGAGTTAAATAATTTTTGCAAATGTTTGAAAACGAGGCTTGCCGAGTTTTTAAACATTTGAAAATTTATTTAACGAGATGTGAGAAATTTCATAATTAACGTGTTTAAGTTGTAGAAAATGTTTCTCTAATGACATAATGTCAAACACCGAGGATTGTGTTCCGAATAGATTTGGCGGGAAATTCCACGCGAGTTGTTCTCTCACTAGTGACGAGAAATATTCAGGCGTTGGTTAAATTTGCTAGAAATTAGAGAAAGTATGTTTAGTTATCAACACAAAAGTTGCTCTTCTAATGAGTTCTATTTTTGTTGATAACATAATGGGTTATGATGACATGGCAACATTGTAACAAAAGCTCTCTATCTTTGAATATGTAATTACCCAAAACATATGTTTTGGCTGAATGAATTAAGCCATCTTCTATATATCTGATGCTAATTATTGCCTTAGACTTACACCAGGGGACCTATATTTTATTAGACAAGGATCTATCGCAAATTTGGTAGTGTATAATTTCAATCTGTTTTTATAAAAATATAAAAACTCGAGAAAATTAGTATCTCTTTTATATCGAAATTCGGCATTTACATGAAACTTTTTTTTTACTTTTCCGCTTTTCCGAAATCACTCATGAATGTTTGTATAAACATGCATATGTTTGTATGTCTTGTATGTTCTGTGATTGTATTTGCTTGGCCCCTTGCAAATAGATATTATTAAAGGGAGCAAATTTTTCATCCTGGATTTTTTTTGTGTGTGTAACTTATATCCTGGCTTTTTAATTTTGTTCCAAGCCTGTCCTGGATTAACCCGCATAGTCATCCTGGATTTTTTTTTTTGCTATAGGTAACCGTCCTGCCTTTTTTTTTGAAATTTGACCATAGCCACCCCCNCCCCATAAAAATCAAATGGTTGCTCCCTTAATTGTATATAAATACGGCACTTCCTAACAGCGAATTTATAAATGGTCAAAATATCAGCCGACGGTGAATGTGTTTTCAATTGGGTTCAATGTATAAATATGTGGCCATCTCGGATGAGTTACGGATCTGCCGGATAATTTATAAGGAGACCACCCAAGTATTGTGGCCAAGTTTGGTTCCAATCAGCCCAGTTGTTTCAGAAGGGTGGATCTTTGAATGAATTAAAAGTTATCGATGGACAGGCGACGAACGTGACCGACACCAATTTTAAAGTGATGGCAAAAGCTCATCCTGGCTTTAGACATTTATTTTGTTGCAGTTATGTTAAAAAAATGTCACGTAAGGAATGGTATGGTCAAGTTATTGATAGTTTGTTTATATTGGGGGTATGTCAGCATATGTGTGAACTGATCATGAGAAACTCATTTTCGCCTTCAAATACAAAAGAGTTTCTTTCTGGAAAGTCCCATTGTATTCTCACATTTTTTTTCTTACAATCATATGAAGATAATGAAAATGAGTAACTGGGGTGTGTTTATAATTTACTAAAAATGATTAATTATTTCTGAAAGGAGATGACAGATAATTAATGTATATAGCATAAGTACGTATGTATATCTATTTACCAACAGCAGCTTCTTGATATTTATATATGCCACTAGCGTAACACAAAGAGAGCGAGAATGACAACTTTCATGATATATATGTGGGAGTACTTTTACATCTTCAGCTATTTCTGTTTTTCTTTTGATCGAAATATTTTATCGTGATTCCTACACATAACCTATGAGCGTTTGCTGCATGACACGACTTAGTCCGAATATTTCAAGAATTCACATATTAAAGTAATGAGTTGACTAATAGATGAAATTACATGCATTTCTTACTCGCATTCAAGCGTCTTTATATATTTTCGCTGACAAGACAGAAGTAATCGAAATATAAACTGTCATTTTTGTGCTTTGTTTTTTTAATTTCAATTTGGTCAAGAGTTTAACTTTGCGAGAAAATGAACTCTCCTTGATTTATCATATTAAATATTTCATGATGAATGAATGTGACAGAATAAAAAGGATTTGGAGGCTCATAAAGGTGTCTAAAATGAAATTACGAAAATTATAAAGGGAGTCTATGCCAAAAAACTATAATGCTTTTGAATGGATAAAACCAGAGGTTTACGAACATCCCGGGGGTCTCTTCCTATATATTGGTATACACAGACGTACCGCTGGAATGGGTAACTTTTTTGACAAGTCAAATATGTCAATGGGGTGCAATTTCATCAATCTGTTATATCAATGGGTAGATAATTTGGCACACCATTATTAAAATCGTGTTTGTGTTACATTTAATCTTTATTATTGATATTTATTGCAACAAAAATTAACCTAATTGTAAATTATATTACAAAAGTGCAATATTTGCACTGGCAACAATAAAACATAAATAGATCACAACATTTGATTGGGTCCGGATTTTCAACGAAAATATTTGAATGGGTATGGTTATCCAAAATTGGGGTGTTTTGAAAATGCCAGCCGTACGTCCGTACTCAAAAGTATAGGTTGAGACCCCCCGAGACGAAAATCTGACAGAAATTCCAATCCTTCTTAAATGTTGTATTTTCGAAGCATCTAATAACTGTATTTACCACCTATATTTCAAAAAACTTGAAATAGTCCATGTACAATGAATATAAGAATTCAGGTCATTGAATTCATTGAGTAATATAAATTGTTGAAAAGATTAACGATACTGTTTGAGATGTTTATAAATAATTTTTCACGAGCAAGAGCTAGAATCCTTTCATCCTCGATTTTTATTTCGGCTTTTTTTATCATTTCAGGACACATGGATGAACCAAACCAAATAACAGTAATTATCGACAGAGAAGAAACAACAGTGGAATTTGTTGATACAGAAGAAAAAATGGTACTGTACAGTTTACAAAAATTGAATTGATTGAAGATAATTCTATTAACACTAGAAGTGCATTTTAACAACTTCTGCAACTTTTTTATTGCAATGCTGTACACAATACGTGACGTTCGCGATATGAACTCTCGTGTAATTGAAGGCGTAAACGATCTTCTCAAATACCAGTAAGAGGGATAACTGGATTCCTGACCTATTGAATAAATATATATATAGCACCTAAAAACAAACTATTTATAAAATTGAAGTGTGCTCATGACAATTATCATTAGTAAGCTAAATTTTAACTGACAAAAAACAATTAACCGGAAGCACTACAATTAGATTAAAACAGTGTTAATTTAATAGTGATTCCCTCTCAAGGTATTGATGTATTGATTTTTTTTTTCGCATAATACACAAAAATGTTTCCGGAGTGAACACGACTCAAAAGTCCCGTATTTATACTTACTGATTTGGAATGCGATATAGCAATATATCTGTTTTGTGTTATTGTGTGGACCAGAAAAATGGCATTGTCAAAGCCTGAATTGACAATCATATCAGTTACAGAACATAATACAAAAGGAACACTGAAATGATACTAAATTACATCATCAAAAACCAGAGATAAAGCAAAAGTGAGAAAACTGAGAAAATAGAAGAACAATACAAAAGCAAACAGAACTCAAAACTACATTACTCACAGCGTTAACTCTCATAAAACCCATGAAAGTGGCATCATGAGCCTAGGAATTGTTAGCATCTCCTTCTTTGTATACGACACCTGTCATTCAGCCAAACCCATACATAACAACATATATAAAATATTCTATCTACCTTCAAATAATTAAAGTTTCCATTTTCGGGCCAACACAGAAGTATCGGACTACTTGGTTGATTTTATACCTACATATAAAATTAAACCTTTCTAAGATAAGTAGCTTTAATTCAATTGGAGACATCTCCAGTTCAATTAATTTGAATCTATTATCAGAACAACGACAGTAGAAGGAACAAAGCATAAGATGGCATAAATAATCTTGTCCAGAGACAAGGCAAAGGCAAGAACACCAGAAGACAGAAGACCAAAGACACTACATGCCCACAAAACACACGAACACTACATATACAACACAAAAAAATCTAAAGCACAAACAATGTGAACCGTAAAAAAAAGAGTGACATCATGTGCTCAGGAAGGGTAAGCATGTCCTGCTCTGTATACAGTCGATTTAAAGATACGGAAAGTGGTAATGTAAAAGAGACATTCTAGATTGTAGATTAATGCATATTTTGATATAACTTTCAAACATATACTTAGTCTAGTATATTAATTTGCAGGATATGTCCGTTATTAGTACCTGTGATGCCTTTATTGTTGTGTTTTCCGTCCAGGACGTCCATTCCTTTAATTATGCCAAACATAGACTACACACTCTCCGACATCATTTCCAGACAGATAGAATATGCATACTTGTAGCAAATAAAGTAGACTTAGTAAGGAAAAGGAGAGTAACGACTGATGGTAAGTCAATTCTATAGCTGGTTCTGCCCATCTAAGCGGAAAGAAAAAGGGCATGCAGGACGTGTTCGATTGGTGGATTTATTTTTCTTATTGTTTTTTTTTTTTTTTTCATTTTATCAT
>MJUU01066574.1:199736-211218 GCA_002080025.1 Modiolus philippinarum
TAAATTAAAGAATGACTTAGAGAGGAAGACCCTTCCTAGAGCTGAGAAACCAAATATAGCACATAAAGAACCGACAGGATTTTTTCGACGATTATTCCGACGACGACCGAAAAAGAAAACATCTTGTAGCAATATGACAAAATTGTAATGGAAGTGAAGTATTTCGATTCTTTTCAAAATGTATTTAAATATTAAAGAAGATTTTTAAACTAACGTAGGAATAACATGGTGTCTTATATTGCAACACTGTAGCATGTCCTTATCGTATAATTACATAAAAAAGCAGTGATATGATATTAATTACAAAAATCTAAAAATAAAACTACTGAGGGCTAGTTGCGATATTTCATGTGCATTCAGTAATGTTATGATCAAAGATAAGAGACGAAAAATAACCGCAATGTTAGCATTGCTGTTATATGTCATAGACTCATGGTCATGGCCTCAATGGAACAAGATGTTGAAGGGAAATTAGAATTGAAATAATATGTTAACAACAGTTTTTAACTAGAAAAGGGATTTTCAAAGCCAAAAGAGTTGTCTGGCATGATGAAAACTGTAGAAAAGGCAATGTGTGTATTACTTTTTATTAAATTTAATATCTTACTGCAGACAAAAAAATAACAATGAAAAAAGTAATAACATGATTAAAAAGAGCCCAAAACAAGAGAACACACACAAACTGACGTATCAATATACTGTAAAAATTGAAACAGACGGAAATGCTCATCACACATCAAAGACAAACACACATTCCGGCCCATTTCTCTACAAATTAAGCATCGAACGTCTAATTCATCTCATGCACTATCGAAATGAAAACTTGAACAATCCTCTCTTTGGTTTTAGTTGTTCAAATAGTTACTACACATGTTACTTACACCAAAAGTCATAATCACGTAATCATATAGATGTATGGTTTAGAAGTTGACCAGTTGATGAAGTGATGTTTCTTAGCAATGATATTTGTATCTATAAACACATTCGATGACTTTCCAAAATACACATTGAGGCATCAACAAATGCATTTTGAGGTAAGCCATATGGATAAGATCAACAAACAGATTTCAAAAACTTTGATACATGCAGGTTTTTTGATATATGTACAAATCATGGGCAAAATATAAACTTCCTTACAAAATGTACATGTAGGAGAAGTTGCCAGGACAAATAATAATTCACCAAATATTAGAATTGTAATATATTTTGAACAAAGATGCATCAAAATCAAATCCTCAACACATTTTTAATAAATAACAAAATTCCGAAGTTGCTGTTAGTTTCGATTCTGCATATGCGCATTTTGACAACTTATGTCTCTTCAGTGCAGATAAAATCTAAATATTTCGAAATACATATACCAAATATGTGTAAAGGTTGATAGAGAACAAATTACCAATAGGATCTAAATAGGAAAGCCAAAGTCAGCTAAGGAGAGAGCTATGCAAAAGGGAGATACTCTTTAGTTTTGAACAAAATTTTATTAAATTTAGCTTTACAAATGATGTGCAAAGTAAAACCGCAGGAGAAGTTGCACGAACAAACTCTTCGGCCTTTTGTCTAATTCACAAAAAACGTAATTCATAAAAAATATGACAAAGTTCTTAAATGTATATTTTTTCACAAGAATGCACTAAAATAAAAAAAAATACCACATGCGCATCCTCTACATATGTTCTAATGAACAACGTAATGAAAAATTCCTAGAACAAAAGCTGTAGGAGGAGTTGCACGGAGAGACTATGCATCCGCTATGGCAAAAAAAATAATATTCTCTTATGATGTGGCAGCAATATCTTTTTTTCTTACACGATAAGATAATTTTTTGTTAATGATAACTTAATAATAACTTTTATGCTTTCATTTCATTGGCCTTTCATACGATTAGATAACTTTTCAGCCGTATTTTCATTGGTTGTTCTAGAGGTCACACATCAGGTCAAACCAACGTCGTGGCAATTCTTTTTTAAATTCCGTGCTCATTGCATTATGTCGTCTGCATTATTTTTTATTCCATTGGCAACAAGAAGAAATGAAAAAATGAGCTTCGTGTGTACACACCTATTAATTCATTCTCCCAAAACAGTTGAATATATTTTGGCCACTTGAAATATATTATTTCATTGCTAAAAATAAGTTTAATTTCCTTCCTGTGTTCTGTGTTGATGTTATGATGCAATGTGTATTGGGATCATTGACGCGTTGAAATTGACATCAGAATCAGTTACCACAGAGACAGAGAAATTTACACCTATATTTAATTAAAAATCATTCGTAACATTTTTACTCAACTGACAAGCAGAAATTAATTTTATTACTGTAAAGACGTTTAAAACTGTAATTACAATTCAACCGAGCTTTCACCCAGGTTTGTCACCAGCTAGGAATCATGTACCTGTCATTGCTATTGATTGTTGTGTACATGAAACATTTATCGTTGTTTATAGTTTCTACTTTATAAACGGGGAAAATTTATTGTTAGACTTTACATTCATTATAAGGATAAGTTTGATGTACATAATCAATCTTCAATTTATTCACAAACACAACTAAATTCTCCCTACTTAACATAATTGGGAGAACATGACAGAATGGTTTATCATAAGAGAAATAGGTTTCACAACTCGTGATGCTTGTATATCGCTTGTTATCAAATCTCGCTATTTAATTACAAATAATAATTAACTCGCTGACGCTCGTTAATTATTTTTGTGTAATTAAATAGCTCGATTTGATAACAAGCGATATACAAGCCTCACTCATAATGAAGCCTATAAATAACAAATGACAAAAGAGTAGGTAGTTTTTCAGAAAAATGCACCCAAATCAAAATAATGACCGCATGCACATTTACAATATATGTAGAAATAGTCTGCAAAATAAAACTTCCTTCGATAAAAACTAGGTGGATTTGCGCGGACATACACTGTATGGATGGACGGAGTAAAAAAATATCCGAATTTTTGTCGCGGGAGCATAACACAAGGGTACAAAGAAGAACAGGATACCTAACCTTTCACTAGATTAAGTAGAATTATGGTAAAAATGTATACAACACTTCCGTATTTTGTCATTTGATTAATTAAGTACCAGTAGCGCAATGGCATTTCGTAGTCAGATATACGTCAACTGTACCAGTTTTTTTTTTTGCCACCAGTTAGCAAGATTTTCGACTGTCAAAACAGATAGCTTTTGGTAGTTTTATGCCATCATCTGGTCCTAGTATTTCTTTACAATCTTTTCCATCAGGTGAAATTGCTATGATATTATTGGAATAGCAAGCAGCAAAAAAGGTATTTCCTTCAGAATCGGTGCAAACATTTCTAGGTGCTTTCATTTTTTTCAAATTGCCATTTCCAGATATCTTTGCCATCAGTGTCAATACAGTTCAGGATATCGTCATTGACAACAGTGTAATATATCATATCTTTCTGTAAATTGATATAGTTTATTGCGGCGTAATCTACCGGTGGGTATTTTAGGTATTTTCCTAAAACCTGATGATTTGAAGAAAGCGATCCCTAATTCTCTTATGGAAACGATGATGTTTTGTTCAAAGCAAGATATTCCAAAATTTGAATAATTCGCTAGTATTGTACCATTGAAAGTAAAACCCATAACGGACCGACCATTTAACTTGAAAGGGGGGGGTATGTTTTTTTTTTCTGGACAGAATTTATTTATTTATTTAACTAGTATAAACAAAATATTTTTTTTTGAAAATAAGCATTATTTTTGGGGACAGAAAGCCTCCTTCAGAATATCTTTTATATGATTTTTGCAGCCAAAATATTTTTTTTCAGGTTAAATGGTCGGTCCCTAAATTTGAAGGCAAATACAGATATCTGTCGATGAAATGAAACGGCCATTTCTTCGTTGCTGATCAAACATCACAGGTACATCCAAAAAAAATGCAAATGGTGACGAAAGTGAACATTTGAGTTAAAGCATAGCACAAAATGAATGTTTTAATTACCACAGTATTAAATGGTTCAAAGAGGGTCAAAATGTTAATATCACATGTTATTTCCGACAATGTTCATCGCTAGAATGTCCACATCACAGAAAAGGATACGGAAATGATTGAGTAAACTGTTCTTTTTCATTTAATAATTGAATGCATTATTTTGAGGTTTCATTTGGGTATTAAAGTGTTGACCGATGCACATCATGTTGAAAATGTGTGCCAGGTCAACACTTTCATAATCCCTATTAAACTTCAAAATAATGCATTCAATTCTTATAATTACATTTAAACCGAAATATTAAAACAGGAAAGTACAACATGTACATTGAGATTCTATACAAATTCATCCGCCATGCGACCATGTCATCAAATGTGTTTCATGGGAATTGCAACTTTACATTGATATGCTACGTGACCGGTGTTTACCTATCAAATTGACGGAATTCAAATGAATATGCATAAAATGCAATTATTTACGGTTATAAACAGCATTTCTTCAAATCCTGTAGTTGTAATGATACAAATCTTATGTTGACCTGGTTCGAGTTTTACCATGCAAGTTTAGTCCACCAACTCACACTATTCTTGTATGGTTCTAAGTTCATCGTAGTATCAAGCAGTAAGCCATGTAAGAGTATTGCATTCTGAAGCAAAAGCTACTTACTTTATCAACTGGTTGTTCTCCATAGTGGTTTCTGTCATGACAAATTAAAATCACAATACGGGACAACTATAACCAGATTAAACATAAAGAATTGTTTAGACAGGTTAAAAGTCTAAATACAATGTAAATGAGTAAAAGTCTCATCAATTCAAACGGGGAAACAATTCAACTAATTGAATATACCAACTCTATCGACAGATATATTTTCTACTGCTCCAGTCATGATTTTGTACCATACTCAGAGACTTGCGCGAAATATACGACAATGAGAAGGGTAACATGGAATCTTGATTCTCTGTAAGCCAATTGAAATTATTCAAATTATGTGTTAAATCTTAATGTTTCTCCAAGTGGACAAACTAGAAAAAGACACTGATGTAGCGTTGCTCAGCAATTAGCAATGAATTCCGCTCAAACCGGTGCTAGGGGCCGTCTTGAACTTGCTATGAGGTATGAGTTATGCTCACTGTTGAAGGCCTCATGGTGACTTCAAGGTGAAGAACAACAATAAAAGCGTTGTTCCATTCCTTGATTTTACCATATATTTGAAGAGATTTTGTCTCATTTGCATTTACTCCATATCCCTTCATTGTTAAAGTAATCTTCACCACTACGAGTACAAGGCGTCTTTTTGCGCCTTATTATTTTAAATGAAAAAAAAATCGCAAAAAATGAAAATCAACAAAACTAGAGAGTGTGTCTACAAGACACGGATGCCCTGAAATTTATCCCAACAGATTTACCGAAGTCAGTCGGGCATAAAATTAGTTCACGGTCACTGAATTTTGATGGAATCAAGAACACTGTTACAGAGGATTGTTTTAATAAATAATTACAATGATATTTCGATAAATATTAGTTGAGTAATAGGCATTAACGAAAATGTCCCAAATAAAGTCGCCGAAGCATCAAATATAGGTCGGATTTTATAATCATCTATGAATTATTTAATACTAACCATAGTGATTAGTTTGAGTGAAATCACTGTAATGTAATGTATAGTTGTTATAAATGGACGTAAAAGCCAAAATTTAACAAGGTCATTCAAGTGTAAAAGGTAGGTCAAAATCAACAATTGTGCAAAAATTTAGTAGTGTTCATGCATAAAGATGAATAATATGATTCAACACCATAGTAATATTTTTGTGTAGTCGTTGAGAATGAATTTATCAAAAGTCACTCAAGATTAAAATACAGATCAAGGCATTGTCAATGATTTGTGTAGCACTGATCAATGTGATTAATTTGATGAACATCATTGTCTTATAATGTGTAGTTGTTGAGAAATGGACTAAATTCAAAACTTTAAAGAAAGTCATTCAAGCGTAAAATGTTATTCATGGACACCAATTTTTAGTTAAATAGGTAATGGTTGATAAATGGACTTCAACGAAAAACTTAACCAAAGTCACTGAAGCGTAAAATGTAGGTCAAAGCCACTTAATTGTTACGATTTTGGGTGGAACTCATCAAGGCAATCAATTTGATGATACATTATTGTCTTATTATAAAAATATATATGTGTAGTTGTTTAGAAATTGACTTAAAAGCAAAACTTTTCCAGAGTACCTCTAGCATGAAATGTAGGTCAAAATGTCAAACTACCAACTGAGCTATGTAGTTATACCAAAGATCTACCTACTGGCATACTATTATTGTGTTTCTAAGAATCTACTTAAACGTGGGCCGGGCATAAAAATATTCAAGGCATACTGACAGATTTAACATTCCGGGACGTGTAGACGTGTAGATTTAGATCATTGGTTACATTTAATGTACAAACTTTCATAGCATTTTTATTGCTATAGGTACTCCAACGAAGAATTTTGTGAATAAAGTTTTATGATTTATTAATTTTCATTGCAAAAATACATAACGATTATATGGTGCAGGAAGACGCACGTAAAGAGTTGTATTTAATTTACAACTCATACTTTTCAACTGCAAAGTTTCAAATAAGTTAGTGCAAGGCAATTTTAACTTTTACTTGCTATCGCAGTTTTCTTGAATTTTCTTCGTAGTTAATCTCAATTAGTGCCCAAAGCGCAGCAACTCCAAATAATTTTGAACCAGTTTTTCCTTACCTCTAAAAAGAACTGTTAAATGCAAAGAAAACAAATACCGGAAGTGGAAAATTTGTAATTTTTAGCTCACATGGTCTAAAAGGCCATGCGCTATTGCCATCATGTGGCATCCGTCGGCGTCCGTCCGTCGTCCGTCCGCAGAGTATCAAGATTCAAAATTGTGTTCGAGTAGTCAGAGGACCAAACAACATGGCCGCCGTTACTAAAAATAGCACATAGGGGTAAATTGCTGTCTTTGGAAAATAACGCAAAAACTATTGCAGATATCAAAAATCTTACAGAGGTAAAAGTGATCAGCATGACAAGATCTATCTGCCCTGCAATTTCGAAGAAAATCTGATAACCCGTTTTGGAGTTATTGCCCTTTTTCTGTAAAAATTTCTATATTTTGATATTGTTTATTTTTTATCACAAAAACTATAACAGATGGAATTAAACTTAACTTTTATATTGCAAAAATGTTCAGCATAACAATATCTACCCATCTTGAAATTTTGAAGAAAATCTTACCACCCATACAGGACTTACTGCCCTTTATTGGTCAAATTTAAGAAATTTGATACTTTTTATCATCAATTTAAAAAATCTTCTCCTCTTTAGCCACTGGGCCAATTGTCACCAGGGTAAACAGTTTCAAAATTGTGTTCGAATAGTCCGAAAACCAAGCAACATGGCTGCTGTTACTAAAATGGAACAAAGTGAGAAATTGCATTTATTTGCAAATAACTCGAAAACTGTTACAGATATCCAAAATCTGATTGGGGGTGAAAATATACTACCAGCCCTGCAATTTTAAAGAAAATCCGAAAACTCGTGTTGAAGTTATTGCCCTTTTCCGTAAAATTTTCTAAATTTTGATATATTATATTTTTTTATTACAAAAAGTGAAACAGATAGAGGTCAAGTGTGATTGCAAAAAGATCAGCATATCAAGATCTACCCGCCCTGATATTTTGAAGAAAATAAAAATAAACCCTTGTAGGAGTTGTTGCCTTTTTTCACTGAATTTTCAAATTTTTATATTTTGTCGTCTTTTATCTCCATAACAAGAAAAGATGAAGGTTAAGTGTAAATTGATAAAATGTTTACAATGATGTGGCGACTTCAAAACTGTTGTATAGAATTGTTCGCTGACCGCCATTTTTAAAATGGCCGGCAAAAATGGCAGGAAAATTCAACATTGTCGGATTTCAATTAAATTTGGTTTCCATATAGATATTGATGTTGTGACTTCAAAACTGGTGTTGAAAATTGTTCGTTGTCCGCCATTTTCAAAATGGTCGACAAAAAAGGTGGGAAAATTCAACATGTCCGATTTTAATGAAGTTTGGTTTCCAAATAGATATTGATGTTGCGATTTCAAAACCAATGTTGAAAATTGTTCGTTGACCGCCATTTTCAAAATGGCTTCCAAAAAAGCGGGAAAATTCAACATTGTCCGATTTCAATGATATTTGGTTTCCAAGTGGATATTGATTTTGCAACTTCAAAACAGATACAAACTGTACTGAAAATTGTTCGTTGACCGCCATTTTCAAAATTGCCGCCAAAAAAGGCGGGAAAATTCAATATTGTCCAATTTCAATTGAATTTGGTTTCCAAATAGGTATTGATGTCGCAAATTCAAACCAATCTTAAGAATTGTTCGTTGACCGCCATTTTCAAAACGGCTACCACAAAAATTCAACATTGTCCGATTTCAATGAAATTTGGTTTCCAGGTGGATATCAATTAATGTTGCGACTTCAAAACAGTTGCTGAAAATTGTTTTTTGACCGCCATTTTCAAAATGTCCGCCAAAAAGGGCAGAAGAATTCAGCATTGTCCGATTTCACTAAAATTTGGTTTCCAAGTGGATATTGGTGTCACTACTTCAAAACCGGTGATGAAAATTATTGGTTGACTGCCATTTTCTAATGGTTGCCAAAGGAGGGAAAATTCAACATTGTCGGATTTCAATGAAATTTGTTTCAAAATAGATATTGAAGTTGTGAATTCAAAACTGATGTTAAAAATTATTCGCTGACCACCATGGCTGCCAAAAAAATGCGGAAAAATTCTATATTGTCCGATTTCAATGAAATTTGGTGTCTAAGTGGATATTGATGTCATTACTTCAAAAGTGGTGTTGTTCGACAATTAGCAAAGAATTCCGCTCAAACCGGTGCTAGGGGCCGTCTTGAACTTACTAAGAGGTATGAGCAAAGCTCATTGTTGAAGGCCTCATGGTGACTTCAAGATGAAGAACAACAATAAAAGCGTTGTTCCTTTGCTTGTTTTTACCAGAGACATATAAATACATATGTCTCTGTTTTTAACCATGTATTTGTAGAGACTATGTCTCATGTACATTTACCCCATATCCTTTCATTCAACATTTAAAATTGTTTGTTGACCGCTATTTTCAAAATGGCCGCGAAAAAGGCGGGACAAATTGTCCTATTTCAATGAAATTTGGTTTCCAAATTAATATCGATGTGGTAACTTTAAAATATGGTTTAAAAAATTGTTGTTGACCGCCATTTACAAAATTATGTCTCAACTTCAAAACTGGTGTTGAAAGTGGTCCTTACTTAGCAAGTACGTTTTTGTCAAAAAGCCCAACAAAGAAATATAGTAAGAGCAACCATTTGATTTTTATGGGTTTGGGGCTATGGTCAATTTAAAAAAAAGAAAAGAAAAAAGGCAGGACGGTCACCTGTAGCAAAATAAAATCCAGGATGACTATGCGGGTTAATCCAGGACAGGCTTGGAACAAAAATAAAAAGCCAGGATAGAAGTTACACACACAAAAAAATCTAGGATGAAAAATTTGACCATAGCCCCCCCCCCCCCTCCCTGTAGAAATCAAATGTTTGCTCCATAAAACACCATCAGACTTTAAATACAGGTTAACATATTGATTGGTGGTGTCTGAGCTACCAAAGTTTGAGAGACTAAACTTCAACTGTGTAACTTACAATCTTGGCTTGAATGTGGCAACTGAAAGCCAGGTGAGCTATACAGGCTCCTGTGAGCCTCTAATTTAATGATGCTAATTTATTCTTAATCTAAATTTTTTGGGATTAAGAATTCAATTTCTTATTATGGAAGCAGATAACTATCTTTTTGCACCGATATAGTCATTGAATGCGAATATTCAATTTTTTCGTTGGAGTACCTAAATTTGCTATGAATTATGTTGCCCCCATCAAACTTGGGATAATCTCCCTTCCATCTGGACATAATTCAATGATACCTTCCCATGAAATAATGTCTTATAGGACAAAATTAAATAGGAAAAATGTTTTTCCTGGACAAGTTTTCACAGGCAATAAATGATTTTTTCAGTCGACCGTACATTGATAGTTTAATTACGGAAGCGAATCCCTGTGCTTTCACCATGAAATTTTGTCCAGATGGACATTATTTTACAGGACGAAATTTTGCTTTACACAGTAACGCAAGTACTCTGAAACAAATCAAATTCACTGGTTTTCTTTATCGCACTAATGTTTTTTTTTCGTACATCGAACAAAGCCATTTAAAAAAAATCGTGCATCATACACAGAGACAATATCCGCGGAACCTGCATTAATGTTATAATTTAGCGCTGATTAAAAATCATTAGAGGAATGCCACGGTTCAATATATATGCCGTGTATTTGTGACTACATGAGCATATGTGAGTTTATGTAAGTTGTCTCCATGATATTTTTCTGCCATTTTGCTCAATAATTGTTCATTTAGGTTTCTTACATGTAGAAAGCTAACAAAAATACTAATAAAATATAAAGAGTCCAAGGGCGCATGATGAGCTGCATACAGGTGAGGCTTGTTTAGGGGGGTCCCAAAATCCCGTATCCCAGTAAGTCTGGACGAGAATATCCCTCTGAAAATTGAAGATATCCCATTTATTATTGAAATATCCCGTTTTCCATAGTCAAAATATCCCATATGTCGCAGTTAAAATAGACCCTCTTGATACATATAGGTGTTTAACATGTTTTATTCTGAAAATACAACATAGCACTTATAATTAACAGGCCAAATTAATCAATTACCTGCAAATACAATTTTTCTACGACGACGTATTTTACACAATATGAACAATATGACCAGCCGGAAAACATATACCAAATATACCAACGACTAAAATACTTTATCCAAATTGACACTGAAAAGTCTAATATAAACATATTGCCCTTGGATGAAGATGTTAGGGAAGATTAACACACGAGGTAAAAAATTATCACCCGACACGAAGTGGAGGGTGATAATTTTTTCACCGAGTGTGTTAATCGCCCTAACATCTTCATCCAAGGGCAATATGATTTTTATTATACTGCATGCCGAGTTGAAAAAGCGTTAAAAACAATAACTAGAACAAGAACATTGAAAAGAAATAACATTACATGTCACATGGTTTGTTTTATACTCTTTCTCAAGTGGGAATAATAATCGGTAAACTTCGATCGGAGCGGGTGTTAATTTTCAAGATCGGCAAACTTCGGACTGAGCGGGTGTTAATTTTTAAAGATCGGCAAACTTCGGGCTGAGCGGGTGTTAATTTTTTAAGATCGGCAAACTTCGGGCTGAGCGGATGTTAATTTTAGACATTAACACCCGTTGCTATGGATGGGCGGGGCTAACTAAGGATTAGTCAAAATTAACAAATGCAGCTTGTCCAATGAAATAAATGGATAATAAAAGAAATTTGCATAAAGTATAATAAACATAAATGTATAACATAAATACCTGAAAATACAACAGCCGTAACTTGAATAA
>MJUU01066575.1:52756-63152 GCA_002080025.1 Modiolus philippinarum
AACAACGTTGACAACGTCTATTGTGACGTCACTTCCTAGAGTGAAATTATGGAAAATAATTTCACAGTTAATTATCACTTTTCATTCACTGAGAAATTTCAATCTTTCACCGCAATCTATATAATAATGTATATTAACAAGACTCGAGTAAGTCACCGAGATTTACACCAAACAATAGACCATATCCGAGTTCTGGTATTTAGACTGACCAGTGTTGTTAGTCCGCCCTACGTCACAAACATGTCCACCCCATGTGAACAAGAATGTACTTCAAAAACATAATTTTATGACGTTTTAGGCTTTATGACGTGACGTTTTTCATACTGTGACGTATTGAAAAGTGGTCTGGTAGATCCTGATGTCAGAGCTCGGATATGGTCTATTGTCTGAATATTAACAGTCAGAAAGTGAATTTCGTGCTGGATATTTTTCTGTTGACAGAAGCATTCAATTAGAAAAATCATCGACTGTTTCATTGAACGGAGTGTTTCTTGTACAATTGCATCATCAATGCATTTCACTTCGCCTAGCAGTTTTTGAAATTTTTTGACGACCTTTCTCCAAAGTTCTAACCAGCATACAGCGTACCATTCTCGAGCTAATTCATCAGCATCCATGAAACTAATAGGCAAAGTTTGGCTTTTGTAACACTGGAAATTTCAGAACAGGACCCCATGTACTTATATTTCTCGACAGAAAACAAGGCATTTTACCATACCTGAAATTACTGAACAAATAATTTAAAACTGAATGAATAATATGTGGACTCGAGCATGCATTACCATCGTACACATGAAACATAAAAGCATTTTTTTAACATATATGAAGATAAATTTGCACATTTTAGAACAATCTTTGTACATGATACATGTAAAGTTTGGTTGAACTTGCTTCAGTGATTTGAGAGAAGTATAGAAATATGATTTTTTCCTTGGGTTCAAATTTTAAACTGTGTTTCACACTTGCGGCCATGTTTTGTCGGATCTGACCATAGATCATTCCAATAAAGTTTTGTCAGTAAAATTTGCGGCAATAGTGACCTTGACCTTGCCCTGAGGGCATTTTTTAAAAAAAACTAAAACCTTGCTTCTAGAAGTTTGTGGTAAGGTGTTCATATTAAGATACGACTTCATTATGATGAAGATTTCTGTCGGTATCATATTTGTAGACATTATGTCCTTGACCTTGCATTGAGAGCCATTTTTAAATACCATGACGTTCTTCTAAATAACAAAATACCGAAGTTACTGTAAATTTAGTTTCTGCATATGGCCATTTCAGTGCAGATAAAATCTAAATATTTGAAAGACCATCGTCTCAAAAATGTTAAAAAACTGATCCAGGCAGTCATGTAGTGATAGGGTGTTCATATTAGATATATAATTTTGTTATGATAAGATCTTTCTGACGGTATCCTATTTGCAGGTATTTGTCCTCGACTTCCCTGAGGGCATTTTTAAAAAAAAAAATCCTTTTTTTAAACGTTGACATTTGGTGATATGGTGTTCACTTCTTCCTGTTGATAGCTTTATGGCGGCACCATATTTTTAAACATTTAGACACTAACCTTGTCCTGCGAGCAATTTGGAAAGTTTATCCTTGCTTCCAAAAAGTAAACTTTTAGTGGTTAAATGTCCATATTATTATGTGACTTTGTTATAATGTAGGCTCCCTGGTGGAAACATATTTGTAGGTATTTTGAACTTGACGTTGACCCGACGAAAAACTTTAATCTTGCTTAAACATGTTAAAGGGACAAGTTTCTTAGTGAAAGGGTCTTTATATTTGACAAGTTACTCCCCCCTATTATGCGAGCTTTCGCGCAGTACTATAGTTGTAGACATTCTAACTTCGCCCTTGGGCAATTTGAAAGAAATAACTAGAAATTGACCTTTATAGGACTATAAATTCCCCCAAAGAGAATGTTGGAGTCCACTCGTATGTAAAATCCGGTAAAAAAATAATGCTAATTTAGCAGGTGCGCAAGTTAATTGTATATATTAACACTCTTAAAAAGTTTCAGACCTATTTGTTAAAAGCTGTTTGATGCATTGATTACACAAAAGGTGTACCCTGCACATTGAATACTGCCGGAAAATGACAAAGTTCAACTACCTGTAAAATTCAGAAAAAAAATGTCAAATTCTATCACATTAGTACATGTTCAATGTAAAAAAAAACATCTGCAAAATTTCAGACCACATGGTGAAATTTTGTCAGAAGATTTGATTGCACAAAATGGGTAACCTGTTTTTTTTTTAATTTTTGTTTTGTTTTGGTTTTTTTTTTCGAAAAGTGACTAAGTTCAACTAGCTCTAAAATCCAGAAAAAATATATACTGCATCCAAAATATGAGGTACACATGTTCAATGCATATAGTAACAATATGAAAAGTTTCAGTTCTCTTGATGAAAATTGTAAACATGAGTTGATTACACTAAACGGGTACCCTGTACATACAATACTGCCGCAAAATGACTAAGGTCAACAATCTGTAAAATCTGGAATGCTTATACATTTCTACCAAAAAACCAAAAAAAAAAGAGTTCCACATGTTTAATGTATATAAAAACACGATGCAAAGTTTCAGACCTCTTGATGAAAAACACAGACCTCTTGATGAAAAAACAATGAGAGGAGTTGATTACATAAAATGGGTACCTTTGCCTATAGAATATTGTCGAAAAATTACAAAGTTCAACTATCTGTAAAATCTGGAAAATTCGTAAAATGCCACAATAGTATATGAAAAAGAAAGAATGGGGTAAATGTCAAGGAGACAACATCCCATATCCAGGTTAAATCTACCCAAAACAAAGCATCTAGGGTCACCGTACGGTCTTCAACACAGTGATGAACGTCACACCATAGAGGAAGCCCTAAATGGCCCAAAATGTAAAAAGTGAATAGATCAATGGAAACAAACCACATCCAAAAACCCGAATCAAGAAACTAAAATTTTATAAGAAGACAAGGACAAGCCAACATATTCCTTACTTCGGACAAGCGCAAAAATTGCGGTGGCGTTAAACTCGTTTTCTTGGATCCAAACTCATGTGTTTTTTTATTTGAAATTGGTCAAAATCAATAAAAATCAATCCAGTATATCATTAATTTTATAAGCAAAGCAATCAAGAATTACAAACAAATAGATAGGTAGATAGGTAGATCTAACAAAATTTTTGCGCAGCGCATATCACTTCGCTTCTTTTGAAGCGAGTTTCACTTATCATTAATTTTTTTACTGAACAGGTATGGATCGTATTTGCCAGGCAATACATAAGTCCCGTACCGGTGGAATAATTCTTTGATATTCCAGCAAAAACAGTAAAGGAAAAGTTTTCCAAGTCTAAGACCCAAAACTCCATCAAAAATCAATGGACTGGAACAACACTCAAACTTGATCTGTAACTCAAACTTGATCTGTAACTGAACAAACTATATTTTACCAAAATTTTCAAAGTCCATGGCCCATAACTCTGTAAAAAATCAATGGACCGGATAAGTCCAAGGCCCATAATTCTGTCAAAAATTAATGGANTGTTTCCCGTTAACAGTCTTACTGATGATTATATTAACATTAAAAATCACTTAGATGTGGTATTAAAACATGGAATGACAATAAGTAAATATATTCTGATAAGTAATAAAAAAAAATGTACGGAAGACGTGTACTTGAAGGAGGCCGGCACAACAAACTCACATAGCAAATATTACCTTAATATCTTGAACGGTTTAGAAAAAAGTCCGGAAAACCTAGACTTTATCAAAATTGTCTAAGTTCAAGGCCCAAAACTCTGTCAAAAATCAATGGACCGGAACCAAACTCGAATTTGATCTGTTGCTCATGGTGGTAGACTTACATATCAAAACTAAACTAAATATCTTGTTATCTGTTATAGTATGGGAAGAAAGTCCGGAAAACTGAGTGTAACGTACTGACGGACTGACAGACTGACAAAGTGACGGACTGACGGAGTGCAAACCTAAAGTCCCCTTCGGAAAAGCCGGTGGGGGACTTAAAAATTCACGGGCACTCTTGTTTATCATTGTTAAATTGGTTGATCCTCAAGTGTTGGTGGTGATAAAAACTTGTCATAAATGGCCGATTCGCTGTCAAACAATGATAAATTAGATTCTCCGTTAACTCTTTCATTACTAATAGGATAATTCCGATACATGATGTTTGTATTGATGGGGCTTTGGTTTCTTAGAATTGTTGCCATATTTAGATGTTCCCACCTCGAAACATTAATTCAACAAAATCGTATATCACGTCTTCTTTGCCGCCTGTTGCTCATTTCTTGATAACCTTTTTAAAACATCTGTCTCAATGCGTTTAAAGCAGATCATATAAAAACTTTTGTTATGTCTTTCTGATTTTTTAACCTTGTAATATAATCTGGACTAAATGTTTTGATTTTGATACTTGTTAAGGTGCCATTAATTCGATGAATGATTATGGTGTTAATTTAGGCGAAACGGAAGCTTTTTCTTGGATAAATCTTTTATACTAAATATGTAGTAAGGTTTTTCAAAATATTCACGCCAAGTTAAAAGTCCATAGGAGATTTTTCGCGCCATTTCTAAAATTTAAAAAATCATGAAAATAAGGCCCACAATCCATAAATATTATAAGCTGAATATGTTCCTTAACCAATGATCTCTTCATTCGAAGAATCAATTCAAAACCGCAGATTTTCTTAATTTCACCTTATTAAACAATAAAAATTTCTAGTTTCAGTTACCTGTGTTCAAATGCGTATTTAGCTGTGTGCGTGCGTGTGTGTGTGTGGTTTTTTTTTTTTTCTTTTTTTTGAAGTTTTTCTTTAAAGTTTTTTTCTTTTTTTTTTTTGGTAGATGGTTGTGTTTTTTTGTGCATTGTTTTTGTAATACCATTGCGCTATCTATATATTGCTATGTGATCCCTCAGCGTTTGAGTTTCGATGTTTTCCGTACAGCTTGTAACATAAGTTTTCCTTGGCAAATGTATTTTAAAAAAGTCTATAAAACTATAATATTTTATTCTTACAAATATCATATCAAATTTACATAAATGCACCCTAAGGTAGCTAACTTTATGTCCCATAAATCTTACTGGTATGTCAATTTTGCCGAAAAAAAAGAAAGAAAAGTAAAAACGAAAAGATGTGAATTTTCCCAAGCCCTACGTCTAGAGGCTCTATTTTGCAAATTTTTCATGTAATCTTGGTCTATCTCTTGGTTAACCAACTAATATTACCTTACCAGACGACGCCTGTATTGACTTTTCAGTGAATGAAAATAGCAAAAATATTTTGCTGAGGTTTGCTACAAAATTTGAAAAAAAAATATGCTTTAGATAAATGTTATTTTTCTTAGAAAATTGGAAAAGAAGAAATTTAAGCAAAAAATGATAAGTTGATGATCTTGCTTTTGAGCTATAAGTGGTGAAGATTATGGCTGAAACTGAATTTTAAAGGATTAACAAAGACAAGGTTTTAGCATGCCTTAATGTCACAAATTAAAGATAATTCAATGAAATTATTTCTGAGAACTTAGTATTATGGATAAAATGAGATTATGGAAAAAATAAGAGGGCCAATGGGCAAAAAATCATAATCCTTTCAAATGTATAAAACTAAAAGAGTCCGAAAATCTGACAGAAATACAAAACAAGAGGAGCAAACCTCCTTAATTCTGCAGCTGAGGGTAAAAAGTGACAAACTACAGTCGATTAGTAGAAAAAAGAATACTTTGATACTGGTCCAATCAAATGGCAGCATATTTTCATACTACTGATATACTGTAAACCAACTTATTTTCGCGGATACTTTATTTCGCGTTTTGTACGTCCTGGTGAAGTTCGCGGAGATTAATTTTCGCGTTTTTCTTTCTCTGTTTATGCTCTTGTAGAAGGATATGAACTATTCGCGACGATTTATTTTCGCGAAATTTTCAAGCACGCCAAAGTCGCGAAAAAAAAATCGCTCGCGAAAATAAGTTCGTTCACAGTATTTCAACATAACGATAAGATAAATCTCATGATATCATAATGTGATATTTCGATTCAGATCTACCAATATAGTTGACTGTAGGTATGCTTCGTGTATGAAATTGTACAAAACTGAAAAAGCAAAGACAAAGGCTAAAGTAAAACATTCCATTATTCCCAAGTTCTTGTAGTAAATAACAGTAAATGCATTTATAAATCCAGTCTTTTTTGATAATTTCATTGGACTTTTATCACAAATAAAATGAAAAATAACCGCATATAAAGAAACTGATATAATGTGCAGCAATGTATAATACATCAATGATGAATGCTGTTTTTGATCATTGCCCGAGGTTTCGTTAAAGAACTCTTCAAGGAACAATCCGAATATTGCGATGACAGAGAGACATATACTTAAAATCATATTCACGACAATAATTAATTGCTGACGTTTCATTTCCCATAAAATGATCTGTTTTATGCTGATTATAAAAACAAAACATAAGCTAATTCCCCACACTGGCACCATATACCTTATCACATTAAAAGAAGACTCCCCCTCAACTGTTGTTATACGGAGGAAAATAAGTGTAATAATTGATATTAGTAACATTGAAATCAATAGTAAACAGGTGATGCAATACCTACGTTGTTTCCATTTCCAAAACTGATACATAGTACGAATAATGAAAACAAAAGTCAGTATGCCCAACATAATGCCAGTAAGAAAGATGTGGTACAATAACACCAGAACTTCTTGCAATTTAAGCTCGTGATCAATGTCTTCTTGGGATAAGTACTTTGAATCATTTGCAAACTTTGCATAATGTCGAACGTTTGATGATGCGTACAAAACAGGACAGACAAGAAGTGCCAGGCAGAAAATAAAAGACAATGACAAAACTGAATACCGCACAAAAACATCGCGGTTGCAGTGTTTGTTTTGAATTGTCATGTATGAAGTAAACAGGTCGTGTATATCGTTCCGTTGCTGTATAAGATCGATGGGTAATTTCCCTTGATCATTTCGTAAATGAATATTAGCGTCTTCGTTCAGAAGAACTTTGATATTATCCACACTGTTGTAATTTTCCTGAACGTTAGGACTAAGATCACATGCTATTTCAACAACTAAATGGAGAGGTGTATTTCCTTTTTCATCGGCTGTGTTAACGTTATTCTTGTAAATACTACTTTTACAAGGAAGAAAGTACCATGCAACATTTCGAAATACATCGCACCAAGATAATGTACGTTCGTAAACTGTTTGGACATCGCATGGATCAACAACAACTGTATCGGACTGGTTTTCTAAACTTTCAGAATAGCTTATGGATGAAACAGCTACCAAAGAATAAACATTTATTTGTCTCAAAAGCAACAAAGATATTGCTGAGGTTTGGGAATAGTGTAAAGGTATTCTCCCAAACTCATCTGTTGCATTTACATCAGCATTTTTTTCCAGGAGCAATTCAACTGCTTCCACGTGATCATTTAAAACTGCTAAATGGAGAGGAGTTAATCCGTTGTTATTTTTTGGATTTATGTTGACAATTGACGGATGATTTAAAATCATTTCTTGGGCTGGGTTCCTACCAGTATCTAAAATTAAGCGAACCATGACCGCGCCCTTTACTTGTGTTGCATAGTGTAAAGGTGTAAATCCATTATTTGTTTTAGAATTAATATCTGCGTGCTCCAAACAGGCTTTGAAATCATCCATATCACTTTTCAAAATCGCTTGTTGAAGAGGAAAGTTTTTAGCATCAAATTCTAATAACAGGTTTACGATGGCCCGCTTCCGTCTCAATAGGGCTTCAAGCATTGTAGAACTTCTTCTATAAATATCTACCAAGTTAACATCGCAATGCATATTTAGCAATAATTTCAGAACTTCTACATTCTCATACTGTACACAAATAAAAGAAGGGTATCTATGACACAACAAATCTGGTTTATTCACATCGGCACCCCAACCTATCAAATCACCCGCAATATCATCTCTACCTGTCTTTGCCGTAATAGACAGTGGAGTTTCTCCATCAGAAGAAAAACAATTAACATCAGCCCCACTAGACAGTAACATTCTTATAATATCGACGTCACCACCAAGAACGGCAAATGGGAAAAATGGCTTTGTTAGCGGATATCGACCATCTCTTGAAAGCATTTTTTGCCTTAACTTTTCTGAGGCATTTGTCCAAAAGCATCTGAAAAGTCTGTAGCAACCAGTTGCCAATATCCAGTAAAGAAACGTACGCTGTCGATATGGTGCCTGGATAACTTGTTTTATTGCTGAATCTTTCACTATTAGTCCTTTTTCCTCATTATTTGTCATTTGTACATTGCCTACAATTACTTTTAACAAATTATTTAATGAACTGACGTTCCTCCCCTCACTAACTTTCATCATTAACGACTCCATTGATGATTGATATTTGATTTTCAATTGTGTTTCCAAATATTCAACAAATTCTTCGCTTTTTATCAACTTGCTAAGTAACAGATTGGAAAATCTCCCGCCATCACATTCACTAAATATTCTTTTGGCGATGAATTCAAACTGATCCTGGTCTATCACTATAACATTTTCATCATCGCCCGATAGCTTTGATTTAATTCGAACCCTGTCGCGTATCAATCCGATACCGCAATGTGAAAACATTACAGCAGGGTTCAGTTTTGCAAAGTGAGAGCTAACTGACTCTTGAAACGCGTCATGGATGAAGGTAAAATTCCCATTTGCAAAAGTAACGTAGGTTCCAATAATAGTTTTCAAGCTATCTTCTATCACTGTTCGCGACACATTGGGATCTAGCCCACAGGCTTCAGCCACAATACTTAACTTTTCATGTTTTGGTAAACGTACGTCAAAAAACCCTTTCTCTATCTTCCCATTTAACAACATGCAGAGAACTAAGGAACAATAAACTTCCTTATTCATAACTGATAATTTTTCAAGTTCTTTCTCTAAAATAGAAAAAGGTTCAAGAAAAAATCTTGATATGTTGCTAAGCCTTTCTTTATTTGAAGAAACAAGCCGACATAAGAGTGGAAAAGCAACATTTGATGCACACGCTACATCTAGATCCTTTTCTGTAATATCAAGTTCCATATAGTTGATTTTTAAATGTTTTGTCAATATTTCCCTTTTCTCTTCATGCGTCAAGGCAATCTGATCATCTTCTAGATCAATAATATTCTGGGTAACTATTGATCTACAATGGCGAAATTTCTTATCATTTACAACTAGCTTTCTCGACGTGAAAAGTAACTTCATATTCCCTGGTGTCATTTTTAAGCAATACTGAAGCTTTGTATTCTGTCTTTCCCATTTGTCTACAAGTAAAGGATTTACAGCGTACGTTCCAAGTACATCATCAATTGAAAATATTTGTTTTGTACCTTCAACTCTGTTTTTAAGGATTCCTTTGGGAGAGTCAACATGAATTACCTGGAATCCTTCATTATATTTCAGGTTGAGGATAACATGTCTCATTACCGCTGTCTTTCCAGAACCAGAGCTACCTACTATTGTTACAAAATTATTCTCTTTAATTGCTTCTAAAACTTTGATGGTGCCTTTCGTCTCTACAAATGCTGAATCTTCTTCTATCCAGCAATCTTCAAAATGTGTTTGAAATTCTGCGAATCAAAATAGAAGTTCTTTTAGAAATAAGCCTATTGACCACTTTAAATGGTCATTACAGATAGTTTATGTATTTTTTTATCTACAATGGAGGATCCCGATTGACATACTAAGTAATGCAAAAAAAAAACATGAAGGGTCATTGTGGAGATCGTAAGATACAAACGGAAAGTAAGATACTTTTCAAAAGTTCAATATTATTTGAAATTTATATAAACACATAAATATAGACTTAACCGTACTATCACAGCCAAACTTTTACAAAAAGGTTACAGATTTCATAAGTTGTTAAACATATTTAAGAAGTTTTGTAATAGGATATGAACATGTTATATCTAAATATGGCGTTACTCGTAAACAGCTTATTACTGTGGCCATTTTTAGTCCTCAATTTTACGGAAATGTTGTTAAAAAATTCCAGAAATTGATTAAAAATCCAGAAAAGCTGGGACGTAACTTACATTCTTTACGTAATAAGGGATATCGGCAAGATATTTTGCTTGCATCCGTTAAATTAGCTTTGAGACCTAGTGACCTGAAACTTTTGCACACATACTGGCCTCTCACTGATACTGCCGATGTCTACTGAAATTTATGATGATTTTTGACCAAACCCTTCGGGAAGTTTTGAGTTTGATTTTTCTTCCGTAGTGCGGCAGTGTTCTACCAGCAGACTAGGCTCTTTCAGCTAGCCGGCAGTTTAGCGGCGAGCACCCCTTGACCCATCTTTCAAAATTACGTATTGTCTTTTTCTCTCCTTTCAAGATTGTGGT